>CATIWR010567540.1:0-22741 GCA_949677035.1 Omphalea diandra | reverse complement strand
AGGTCCCAAATCATATGTTACATGAATCACATGAATATCCCGGGAGCAATGTTTGCCTTGCTCAGTCACGACAAAAACAAAGCTATTGCATTTGCACTTGCATAGTTAATTGTTATATTTGCAATGTATCTTGATGATATTTGATTATGGATTATACCATAAGAATTTGATTATTGTTTTTATTCACTGAGTCGCGACTCACCAAATCGCAAATTTTTTTTCAGATACTGAAGAATAGTAATTTGACACTTTCGTGCTTTCAGTTTTACATTGAGACATATGGACCACAGGTCGTCGGCTGAATCCAAACTCTTTATCTCCTTGTGTCATATAAATATATGTACATCAAATAAACGTTTGATTGTGTGTGTAGGATGGATAAAACCTTTATGCATATGTATTTTGGACATGAATGATATGAGTTATGTAAATGAATATGGGTGTTACAGTTATTGGTATCAGAGCCATATGAGTTATGTCAAATGAATACAGTCGTTACATTAGAAAACTCTTATATAGGTTTGAGTGTTAACCTTGGGAAAACACTTGTAAGGTTTGTTGTGAGCCTAAAACACTAGGTTGAGTGTGAGCCTTGGAAAAACACTTGCAAGGTTTGGTGTGAGCCTAAACACTAAGTTGAGTATAAGCTTGTAAAACATTAGTGATTGAGTGAAACACCCAATTGGTGAATTGGGAAGTGGATGCAAGGGGTTGGTTAATGCCCGAACCACAATAAAACTCTTGTGTTCATTGTTCTCCTATTCTCTCTAAAATCTTTCATTTTGTGAGCTTCCTCTAAAATCAAAAATTCAAATTTGTCTATAATTTAACCCCCTTCTTGGTGCATTAGGGCCAACATAAGTGGTAGACGATCTGAAGAAACAGAGGTTAAAGGTGTAGAGGGTGAAATAAGTGTGTTATCATTTGAATGCTCGTGCATTGATGATGTGTGTTTATGAAAAGGAGGCATATGCTCATAAAATATAATTTCTCTAAAGATAAACACATTCTTAGACTTTATACCATATACATCAAATGGATAAATAAGGAAAATATAGATTTTAGATTTGGAATCAAATTTATTTTTATGTGGTTGAGTGTTGTAAGTAAAATAAAAAGGAACCAAAAGACCTAAGATGTGAATATGTTAGGATTTTATTGAAAATAATATCATATGGGGTCTTATTATCAAAGATTTATAGTGGTTATCTATAAATGAGATAGGTTGCAGTACGAATTGCATCAACCTAAAATTTTATGGAGAGATTAACATGAAATAGTAGATCTCTTATTGTGTTAAGTATATGTTGATGTTTCCTTTCCACTACCTTATTTTATTGGGGAGTGTAAGGACATAATCTTTGATGGATGATTCCTTAAAAAGTTAGCATTTGAAACTCACACCTATTATCAGTTTGAATGGTTTTAATATCTTTTTAAAACTAAGTTTGCACATATAAATGAAAATATGGAATGTATTGAGACATTAACTTTTATGTTGCATAACCCATGTATACTTGGAGTAATCATCCACAATACTAAGAAAAGCAAACTCCCAAATGCTTCTAACATTTATATTTACATATTTTACCTTTTTTTATATATACTTCATTCAATATTGAAATAGAGCACTATTTCACAAGATATCTATACAAACACATACATTATTTGGGCAAACCTTTTTTTATGACATTAGTTGTTTACTCCAACATCTTATTCATTTCAAAGCAAAACCATTTGGCATGAAGACTTTCTTTATCATTATTTGAATGTAAAGTTCATTTAGTGAATTAGTTCTCTATTTTATTTTGATTATTTATTATGGATGGTGATTGCTAAAGGCCCAAGGGCTAGTGACCCATAAATCTCCTTATGAATGGTTTCCACTTCCCAGCCCTTACTTTTTATTTTCCACCCTTTTATGACTATTACTTCTTATCTTCATTGGTTTCCTATGTCTTTTAAAGGCTTGGCTCCTAATAACCCAATAAGGAATATTAAACGGTCTACGTAGCCAATGGTTTGGATTGAAGTAGTTCCTCAAAGTGTCTATAAAACCACTTGTGTGATCTGTATAAATCCTTTCCCAAGACTTATAGGAGATGATAAAAACTAAGTTAGGTACAAGATCAAGGTTACAAAGAATGGAAGAGACTAACAAGAAGTTCTCCTTCGAAAGGAGGAAGACATCACAAAATCTTCAAAACCTACCATATTTAGAAATTATCATATTTGAACCTGCCTCATTTGGACTTGCTTTATTTGGACAATCTCCTTTACAAGGGCAAAATGATTATTTTTGAATTTCCATTTTATGTGTAGATCCCCAAAATAAAATCAAGAAGTCCAACTCTACAAGGGGACAAAATATTCTAAAAGATTTGAGAAGGTTCTAGAAGGTTCCAAAAAGGTTCTAAGAAACTTCCAAGAATATTCCAATTATCTTTGATGAAAGAATAAAAGTCCTCAATAGGAACTAATAGAAGGCGACACATATGGAAGAAAAGTCAAGTCAATTTACCTTTCCAAGATTGACAAGATCTTAACATATCATTCTCTTCCATTTCTAATTAGGAACTTTTGTATTTACTCATATAAGAAACTTTTTTTATAATTAGGAAGATATCTAATATATCTTTTAGTTATTTCCCATTTAGCTTAGGAGTATCATTTTTTCTAAATAGATTAGGCAGATTTCAAAGACTATATAGGAAGTAATTCTTAAGGTTTCTAAAAGCTTTGTAAAGGCTATAAATAGCCCTTCTTATTCGACTAAATGGAAAAAAAATGAAGAATATTTCTTTTGGCAAATTGATTGTGAGAGTTAGTTCTCTTCTTGAGTTCTTAATAGGACTTAGTGAGATTGTTAAGTGAGTTCTTAATAATTTCACAAACTCGTTTAATCTAGGTGTTAAATTACTTAGTTAATTTAAGGTTGAGATTAACACCTCTTGAATTTTTATAATTCAGGTTGCTAAAAACAAGTTTTCTAGAGGTTTAATTAAGATTTAAGAATCTATCTTGTTTGATCTTTGAATTAAAGGCTTGGGACTTGTGCTACATACGAATCAGGATCCAAAAATCAATCTTGTCTGTATCAAGAGATGATGTCCATCCAACCACCTATATTGGTCTTTACAAACACCATAAAAGGCCTAGATAAACCTTTTTAATGTCTATATAAGTCCTTTTTGTCTTTCTTTTGTTATTTGCTTCTTTTTTTTTTTGGATTTTCATAACATATCCTTCGTGCTTGTTACAGGTAAAGCTTCCTTTTTCCTTTTAGTTCACATATCATATGTATGCAAGCACTCACACATTTTAGTAGATATGAAGAATAAGGTTGTTATAATCATGTGTGAATGTTTGATGCAACAAAGAAAGTGTTGACCCTATGGCTTTAATGACATTAATATTATTAGTTTTGAATATGAAAAAATATTGAGAAGTTTTAACAACTCTTCTAAATGGTTATTTGATACTTATATCTAAGAAAATAAAAGAGTATGTTCACGAAAATTATCCTTAGAAGTTTGAAATTAAAGAAAAAGTGAAGACTTAATAAAATAAGCTATTCAACGACTATAAAAGAAATCTATTAACTGTGAAAATGCCAACAGCCATGGAAATGGAAAATAACCCACTAGAAAGTCCTTTGAATGTATGATAGTTTCTTCTGTAAATTGGACATGTTTTTAATAATCGTGGAAGATATTCAATGTAACTATGGATTAGACCAATCATTGTGGGATGAAGTTTAATGCTTGTTAGTGGCAAATGAAGCCAAGCAGTTCCATGCTTGTACAATTCCCATAACAACTATTAAAGGCACAATGACCATGGTAATCAAACAATGGCTAGTTGAAAAAATGGGCTAAATAAAGCTATGGATTCTATATGAATTTGCACAAGGCTTAATGACTATTAAAGAATTTAAAAATGACTTTTGTGAAATTCAATAACCATTATCTAACAATAGAAAAATTCTAGCCTAATGACTTCTAAAGCCAAAGCTATAAAGCATTTAATAACCATTGAAGAAAAGATATACGTGAATTTAATGCCTATATTGAAGGGTTATTTTGGACTATTTGAATTCTAATGATCATTTTTAGATTTCCAATGACCATGTAATGTCCATAATTGCTAGTTTTGCTAAAAATAGCAAGTTTTGTATTTATGGTATCTCTAACCATTCAAATGGATTTTGAATTATATGAGAACACCTAATATGATCCTTGAAAGGTTATCTAACATATTACAAGTGCTATAATAAACATCATCAAGCATTCAAGGCTTCAAATGTTCCCTCTATTTATATATTAGGTTTTATACTTGAAAAAGATTAGGGTAAGTGATTATGAGTGATTCTCCTTTAGCATTATTTGTATATCTTACATAAGGATCATCACTATTTATTTTGGGTTTTTGTTTTATAAAACTCTATATTGAACAAGTTAAGAAAAGCTTGAGATAATGGCTAAACATTATCTTGCTTAGATTGGTGTTGAGCTCAAAAAAACACTAGTTAGATTTATCTCTTAAGCTTAAAAGAAAAGAAAGTGTAAATGTTCATCCCTAACCTATGAAAGGGAAGGTTGTATCGTAGCATATAAAAATTATTGAAAAGCTTGAATGGATAGCTAAAGGAGAGAATAAGGGTAGGATTATTCCTAGACCTCTATAAATCTTGGTGTTACTTTCATTGTCACATTCTCCCTTCTTTGTGAATGAATGAGCATTAAAATTTAAATTTTGCAATTTTTTCCTAAAACTATTCACCTTCCTCTAGGGCTTCATATTAGACCAATAATTGGCATTAGAGCTAATATCCTCTCAAGGCTTAATTACAAATAGTAATGATCATGACAAATCAAGAAAAAACTTAATCAATCTTCAAGCTTCCTTTCTTCTATTGTACTACCTATCCTTATGGGAAAAACTATATGGTAATATTCTTGATAGCGAAGGGATATAACCATAAGACACTATAGAAAAAGGAAGAGAAGTCCTTATTAAGAAGGTAGAATAAGCCACCATTCCTAAAGCAACTAATGAATGGAATGAACAAGAGAACCCTTTGTATTCTTTAGATATAAAAGCAATCCAAATTTTATGAATTGCTCTAAATGAAATTAACTATACTAGAATCTCCTATTGGCAAATGCTAAAGACATTTGGGATTTTTGTAATTCCACATATAATGATACCTTTACATTAAAAAAAAAAGAATGTAAAAGTGTCAATCATTATTAAGAAGTAAAGATGTAAAAAGGCACTTCATATTCATCAACTTGTAAAGATGTTGAACCGAAAGGAAATAGTGGCTCAAAATGCTCTAACTTCATTAAACTCTTTAGAAGAAGAAGAAGAAAGCTTTGTTGTCCCTTGGCACCAAGAAGGGGGGATTGAATTGGTGTATAAAAATTTAAAAGGCAAAGAAAAGGGGAAGAAGAATGAGTATAGTTGAGACAACGATTTATAGTGGTTTGGTATAATTGACCCTACGTCCACTCCCCAATCTATCAATTGGGTATTTCACTATCTCAAAGTGTTTTAAAGCTCACACCCAACTTGTACAACTTGTGTTTTGATGGCTCACACACAAGCTTACAATAATGTGTTTTTAGGCTAACACACAACCTCACTCAAGCGTTTCACTAAACTCACACTTAAACCTTTCTTGGAGTGTTTTTACAGGCTAACACTACAACCTTACAACTTAGTGTTTAATGCGCACATCTAACACTTACATTTTCATAAAGAAAATTAAAGAAAATGAGTAACAAAGATTGAGAGCTTTAATTACTTGTAATAAATTTCTTAACAACCTTATTCATGGTTGTTTGGTTGAGTATTTATACCCAAACTTCACCAAAGAGACGTTGCAGAACATAGCTCATCAAATCTTTGAGACATGCTTGACAGATTCTGCATTAAATGTTTGACAGTCTCAATTCGCAGTTGCTACTACTCATTTGCGATCGCGAAATCCAAATTTTTGAAGGAAAATCTCGTTTGTGTCTAACGGCTAGTCCACATGGCAGCTTCTGATTAGTTCACCAGAAAAATATAGTTGTTGCTCTTTTACCTACTTTTAGAAGTCGCAGTCGCGAGTTTTCTTTTACAAGACGGGACATATGACGTGAATTCATCTGTCAAAAATGGTTATCTTCACTATTCGCAATTGCTACCAATAAGATACCTTCGCGAAATTTGACTTCCAACAGTCTGCTGGAACACATGTCATGTTGTGATTATGGACTTGTTTCCCTTTTGAGTTACTTTGAAATTTGCGATTGCGATTAGGGCGTGACACACACCGCGATTTCGTCTGTCAATTTTGGACTCTGTCATTTGGATGAATCGCGACTGAGAATGGCTTCATGATTTTGCCTGTCTGCTTTCTAGCAATGCTTCTTCACATATCGCGGTCGCGAATACAAAGTAACGGTCGCGATTTAGAAGTCATTTTTCGTACTTGAGGAATTTTGAACTTCATCCGACTTCCAACTTAGATAAAGATAACATTAATTTGAAATATTAAACATGATCAATCTCCTTTGTCAAGATCAAAAGACGTCCAAGACTTGGGTTAACTACCCTAGTCCAACAATCTCCCCTTTTTGATTTTGACAACTTAGATTGACCCTTAGTAATAATAATGTAGAAAAAGTGAAGTTGGATTGTAAATAAAGATTCAATGACTACTTAAGACAAAAATTTGCTAAGTATATTATTCATTCAAACATAATGATTCTAAGAAACAATAAGTATGATGCTCCCCCTTGACTTATGCTATAATTTTTGAAACTTAGATGTTTTTCCTTTAGGCTTAGGTCATATGCACTCTCCCCCTTTAGCAAGATCAAAAAGAGAAGGAATTAGGGAGAAAGTAAACCCATGCATAAGTAATAATAAAGAGCAAAAGTAAATATAAAAAGCAATGAATAACAATCACATAAGATCACAATATAACAAAGAAACAACTTTTATCTATTTATAACTGTGGGATCACAAACTTTTAAACATAAGAAAAGAGGAAAAAAAATACAAAGAGAACCCTAAACTAGAAAGTAGAAGACTCATCACTAGAGTTGTCTTCAACTTGAGCAGGAGTGGTTCCCTCGACTTCATCTCCATCTTCAACGTTGTCTTCATTGTCATCTCCATCTTTTGTATCTTCAAAGTCCGTAAAGTCCAAAAGATGACAAGAAGGGACTCTGAGTTTCTCTTGGAGATCCACCATATCGCTGTGGAGATGGGAAAGGAAGAGTAGGCTTCGCTTCATCATCCGCATCATTTTGTCCAATTTGTGATCTAAGGTGGCAAGAGATAACTTGGTCTTTGCTTTGGGTTGAGGAGGAGGAGGAGGGACTAGGGTAGTTAACTTGATCAAAAGAGGTCCAAGACTTGGGTTAACTACCCTAGTCCAACAAGCTCAATGGAAAAAAGAGTTTGTAAGCTTATGCTTCATGACAATGGAAGAGCAGAACCCATTTGATAGAAGTAACACAGAAAATTAAAATCAAAGTAATGATGAACTTAAGATTGAATCTCTTTGACTCCTACTCTCATGAATAACTTTATGAAATTATTGCTAAGCTTATCGAGAGTTATATGTAGACATTATATTTTGAACCTAGAATACAAGGACACGATAAGGAAGGTTTGATGATGTTTCTTTAAAATCAAATTCATTTCAATAAAGTTTAATCCCTCTAAAACTCTAAAATATTTTTCTGATTTTAACTGTGTTGATAAATTTAATTTGGATTTTGAGTTTAATTAAATGAGAAAAATAAGTTTGGGGCTCTCCAAAATTAGACGAAGATAAGATGGATAAGGATGGGCAAAATCGACTAGCTTTTAATAAGCCAAACTAGATTCCAAATGGAACCTAGAATAGGTTTTCATGGAACTCAAACTAGGTTCTGACATTTTATATACAGAAAATGAGGAAAAATGATTGTGTAGAGAAGAGAGAAAAAAACAAGAGAGCTAAAAGAACTAGAAATATTACTTGTATAGTTAGATTAGAGAATTTCTTGAAAATTTTTGAAAGACTGAATCTTGCTAAAAGCATTTTGAAATTGAGAAAAATTTTATAGGTATGACTTAGAGGATTCCAAAGTTAAACATGTGGACTTCATGTTTATTCATATCTATGAATATTATTGAATTTGTGAATATATCTATATTAATATATCAATATTTGATTATTATAAAAGTGGATATATGAAATAGATTGGATTATCAAAATGTAAAAATTAGGACTTTTACGTGGTCCAATTTAATCCATAATTTCAATTATGATGAGATGGACATTAGAATGATAGGTTAGATTAATATGTAATTTGAATTATTGTGAAATAACTTGAAATATGTTGTGATTCTTGTTTATAAAATATGGCTATTTTGTAAAATCAATAAGTTTAGAACAGTTCGAAATGAAAATATTTGCAAAATAGATAAAACATGAATAGATAATGGTAAAATGATATTTGTCTTTTCTGTAACAATTTTGTTTAATTGTTTAATATAATGTTTATATTATTTGTGATACATTATCGATTAAGAATTTATTGCTATTTATGAATGATTTATTTGCATATTTTGTATTAAATTAGATGATTCCTCCTTTTTCTTTAATTTTTGTTTTATAATCCCTTTTTTTGAAATGTCAATTTATATACATATTTATAAGTTGTATTTATTTATATACTTTTCATGAGTCTAAATAAAGGAAATAAATTCATAAATTAACATTATTTATATAATTAAGCTATTTAAATAAGCCAATTTTTTAGTCTATAATCGAATATGCTAAACGAATATATTACTAGCCTATAAATGAATCATTCATGAGCCCACATTAGTTGCACATACTGTTTGATAAAAATTAAGTTTGAGAATCACTTGTTCATTACATAAACAAGCTCAAACAAACTTTCATTGAGTGGCTTCCAAATTGTTCACGAACGCTTCATTCATTTGTAGCTCTATTTAATTATACTTAACATTTTTATTTTTTAATGAATTCTTTATTGAGTTAAAAAAATAAATAAATAAATAAAGAGAAGCATCAAATTGGAGCTTTTATTACATGCATTTGCGCATACAAGGGATGCCTCTAACCTTTGATTATATAGTCAACGGTCAGGATGCATACTATCTTTTAAAACCAGCATAAAGAGCTATAAAGAGGGTCTTTGAAGTTCATAATATTAACGAAATCAATATATATTATTAATTACAGTTTCAAAATTAATTTTGAACAATTATTTATTATTTGTCACAATTGTATATGGCATTATTAAGCGTCATTATTTTATATTATATTATAAAAAACTATAAGATTAAAAAAATTTAAATAGAAATTTTTAAAAAATTAATTGTCATATAAAAAGACTTTCCAAATAAAAAATAAAAATCTAAATAGTAAAAATTGTAAGAAAATAAAGAAATTAGAGAAATCTAAAAGAAAAAAATTTCAAAAACTTGTAAACAAGAAATTAGAAAAACTTAAAAAGTAATAATATTAAAAAAATCTAAAATTCAAAATTTCAAGTATATAAAAATTAGCAAATAGTGTAATAAATTGTTAAAAATTATTTCGTATTAATTTAATAAATTTTTTTTAAAACTATATTACACAAGATCGAAGAGATGAATCAATAGACAATATTTTGTTATAATTATATCATATATGTATATATAATTTATAATTATTTGTTAATTTTATTTTTAATTATGAAATACTTAATATTATTTATTTAATTGATTATCAAAATTTACTTCACTCAAATTTAATAAACATTCTCTTGAAATTATAGTATCTAAAATTGAAGTTATAAATTAATATACAATCATTTATAAATATCTCTACATAATTATAAATTTTGAGAAATTTATTTTATTTACTTGATAATAATTTTAATAAAACAATAATTAATTATTTAATTATTTAATTATTTAATAAAATTAAATATTAAATTTATTTAAATTTTACTATTATAATCATTTCACGCAACGTGCAGGTTTATTACTAATTCTATTTCTTTCACAAACTAATTTAACAAAAACCCAGAATTGGTAGGTTAACTAATTATTGATATGCATATGACATCGACTTGAGCATGCATTCACATAAAACCTAAACTATATAATAAATTCCTTGTACCAATCCAAGATATCAAAATGACCGAACTGAAATCCGAACAAAAGGAAAGGAAAAGGAGAACTACTCAAGGGATTAAGAAAATCTGTAATTTCCATGTCAATCAGCATTTCCACAATAGCTAATACCGTACTTCCTGTGCTCTTCTCTGGCCACAATCTTGAACTTCCCTGTATGTTGTTGCTGCAAAAAGGGCAAAAAACCCATCAAGAAAAGCCTAATAACCAAAATATTGAATGAAGTCAATAAACAAAATTAGCATACACGAGATTTTTAAACAAAAAAAATTTACCTTTGTCCACAATTCAGTATGGATCTTGCAAAATCCAGCAACAATTGTTTCCTCCTTTTTTTTGCCCTGTTTATACTCAATACAGAGATCATTATTCAACCCGCAAGTAACATGAAATGCCACGGGACATTTAGGCTCAGAGCACTGAATAACACACCCTTTTCTGCTCTTACACACATAACACTTATCTTCCCACCGCCTCTTAGGAACCTTAGAGCAATTAATTCCTTCTCGGCCATCTGGGTCCTCGAAGAACACTTCAGGGACCAAAACTGCACATACAAGATGGGCCCACAAGCCATTGATGGTGCGCTTCATGGCTCCGCCTTTTGTTGGACAGAGGCAACAAGAAAAGGCCTTGCTTTGATTGTCGGATTGAGAATTCAAACACTGGGTACAAAACCAATCACCTTCAGGAATACCCTTTATCAAAGGATTACCATAGCAAGTGGTATGTACCATCAGATCACAGCCATCACAGAACACTATGGGATCAGTTGGATCCCCATCTGTGCTTTGACAAACTGCACAAGCAATCCCATCATCATCTTCATCTTCGTTTCTTTCTTTTTCCTGTTCTTCGTGATCACTGATTTCAGTAAAATCAGCATTTTCATTGAAAAGTAGGATGCCCTTATCGTCTTCTGGGTCAGAATGATTAGTATTGATGAGAAGTGGGATTTTCTTTTTTTCTTCATTTGGTTTCATTTCTTCATCAAGAGATGAGGGTCCACACTCGACGTTGAGATCAAAAGGCGAAAGGGGGTTACCTGAAGCCAAATCAGGTTGGAGCGCCCACACCCGTTTCTTGGCCGGTAAGCAGTAGTAAGCGGAAATGCGGGACTCCTTTCGCTTCTTGGACGGAAGTTGCAATGAGATGGGTGGTTGTGCATTTTCTTTGCTTTCTTCCAGTTGTTGCAACAGCCTGAATCTTTTGAGAGGAGGCAAGGCTTGAAATTTGGCATCCATTTGTTGATGTTCTGTCAGAATTTGCAAACACAGATTAAAACATAGAGTTTGAGGAATATGTTTTGTGGAAAAAGTGAAATTTAAAATGGGGAAATTGATTTGGTGGGAAGCGAACCCGGGAAGGGAAAGGCGTTGTTTCTTTTGTTTTCAAGCAAACTTAACTTTCTATGGCGGGAACTAAAAGAGAATCCCTTTTTTAAAAATAAAAAATTATTGTTTGTTTTTTTATTCATAAGATACTCCCACATGATCTCTTACTGCTTTTCGAAAAAAAAAAAAAAATATATATATATATATATATATATATATATATATATATATATATTATTTAGAGTGAGTTTGGTCTTAGTATTAAAAACAAAATCTGATTTCAAGATGAAAATTAGAAGGAATTTATTTTATAAAATAATTGTAGATTATTTTCATATAAATTTCGTGTATATAAAATTACTGTAGGCAAATATTAAGCTTCAATTACTATAGGCAAAATCTTCAAATATTAAGCTTCAATTATGTTTCTTATACCTAGAAAAATTGGCCAATAAAAACCTATTTTGATTAATAAAAAATTAAGTCATTTTTTTAAAAAAATAACTTCTCCTTTAAAATAGTTCTCTTTAAAAAATTATTTTTTAAATTTTAATAAATTTATTTAAATGAAAGTAAACCTCGTTTATTTCACAAAAAATAACATACATATAAAAATATTTTAAATATATATATATATATATAGCTAAAAGGAATTTAGTAATTCTTCAATGCGTACCATTAGGGTATTATCTTATTTAAGATATTGGTACTTACATAAAAGGAATTCAATAATTCTTCAATGCGTACCATTAGTGTATTATCTTATTTTAAATATTGGTCCTTTTGTGGGCCTGAAATCAGTAACTACTCCAATTCTAATAATAAATGGATTAGATTTTAAAGAGGTTTATTATATTAACATATCCAAAGCATTGCAGCTTATATTAATCACCCATATGATAATTTCATGTTACATATACTATCCATCTAATTTAGAGAAAAAGAAAAACCGCCCTACAAATGAATTTTGATAATAGCAGATACAATGTTCTCGGTAGCATGTAGTAGAAAATATTTTCTTGTAATTAAAAAGAAATTTTTTGCATTGATAATTGTTGGACTAGATTGGTCAAATTTAAGTCAAAGACCTAATTTTGACGATGAAAATTGATAGGTACTAATATTTTATTTAAATATTATTTTTGGAGTTTATAAATTAAGGTTTCATTAGAAGTTAGATAAAAATCTAAATCTCTAACTTTAAAAAAGGCATTTTGCGATCAAGATCCTATAATTCGCGATTGCAACCTTGCAACAAGGATGGATAAAGTTATGCACGAAGAATTCGAGGAGGAAATCACAGTCGCGATCCAACAAAGGGAAACTTTAAAGACACACAGAGAGATTCATGGTGGTATTCGTGTCCAGAGTCGCAACTGCAAATTTCATAACTGAAAGGAGGAAACCAAGTCTGCAACCATATGGAATATTAAAATTCACGAGTGCAAAGCATTTATTGTGACCGTGACCAAAAGAGTGCTTTCACCACACCAAACAATAGGATTTGTGATTCTTGTCGCGCCAAGAAGAATATTGATCATGACCGTGACTTTTTGGTTGGTTGATCAAACACAAAGGCTATATTTCTTGGAGCACCAATGGGAGAAGGACATGTGGATTAGTCGTTAGATACAAAATGAGGTTCTTTATCGAGATATTAGTCATCCCAATGCAAATTAGAAAATCACTTCCGTGAAATGTCAGTCATAACTATGACTTTAGTCTGATAGAAATTGAATGCAAAACATGTTTAGCATACCTTAGAGATTTAGGCACAGTTTGTGAGTAACGTTTCTTTGATGATAGTTGTCTATAAATACTCTACCAAACAGACATTAATGCAAAAGAATTTTCATTTATTGTAGCCAAACTCTTGCAATTTTGATTGTGAGTTCTTGATTGTTTGGTGTAAACATTAAAGATAATTGTAATTGGATTGAAAGTTAGTCTAACTACCAAAACTCTTGTAATAGGTTAAAGTGTGAGTCTGTGTAAAACACTTGAGTGAAGTTTTGTATGAGCCTAAAAATACAACCATTTTAAGTTGAGTGAAATACCCAAATGTGAAGAATTAGGGAGTTGACATAGAATTTGTTAACACTCAAACCACTATAAATACCTTATATTCTTTCTCTTTACTCTTTCTCAATTCTCTAAACACCTCACATTCCCTCTAAATTTTTAATTTTCTACCAATTCAATTATCTTTCTTGGTGCACGAGAGCCAACAATAATATCCAAATTTTCATACCTAATAATATCACATTCACAAATAATTAGTCGTTATTACATCTTATTTTGTAATTAATAATTATAAATTTATATCAAGAGAAAATTTTCTCATCATTTCAAGTTTCACCACACTATAAAACATACTAAAGAAGCAACTTTTGTAGTAGGTATTTTTTTACAATAAAGATGCAACTCTAAAAAAAAAAAAAAAAAAAAAAAATATGCAACTTCTCTAATAAGCATGGTTTTCAAAATCGGACCGGACGGGCCAGTCAAACTAGCAAAACTGAGAATCAACCAGTGATCTGATTCGGCTTAATATTAAAACTGCCCTTTTTAAAAAAATCGGTTAAAAACGAAAAAATTAGTCAAAATCAGAACCGGATCAAATTGATTTAAGTTGAATTTATATTATTTTTGTGAAACAATTTAAAATTTTTAAAGAAATTAAATAATTTACTCAAAATTTAAATTTTTAAAAATAATTTTCATTATTTATCATATTATATATTTTTCTAATTTTTTTAAAATATTTTTAAAGTATTGTTTATATATTTTTTTCAAAATAATAAAAATATATTATTGAACCAGCCAAACCGAAAACTAGCTAGTTGACCGGTTCGATCTCCAATCCGATTTTTAAAAACATTGCTAATATGTCACTCTTCTAAATCAATAAACAACTTAAAACTTGTATTATCATCAAATCTTAATAATTTTCTCTTTTGTTTGAAAATACTTTTTTTTTATTTGAAATTACCACAGAAACATCTCATGAGTAATAAGTTTCTTTTTTACTTTTTTAATTTTTCAATAAAGTGGATATATTTATATCATTTTATTGTTTCTTATTATTGAAAATTTTTATTTAAGATTATTATTTTATTATCTTTTTTGAGAATTTTGTTCTCTCATTGACAGTTTTGTGAAGAATCTGTGTTTTGATTATCAATTAGCACTTATCATATGAAATTCAATTTGTGTTGCGTTACTATATTTTTCACATTTGTTAAATATACATATTAAAAAAAACTTTTGATAAAAATAATATTATGATTTTAAAATTCAATTAATATGTTGTTATTAGTTATATTAAAAATAAATTCAATTGACATTTATAAATATTTTATTTCATAGATGCTATAAGACTAATTATAAATGAAAAAAAAAAATCTGTTTACTCAGTAAAAAAAAAAAAAAAACCTTGTATTGCCATTCCTCAAAAATAAAAAATAACACAAAGCTTAGCTTACGCTTTTCTTATGCCTGCGGTATATATCATTTACATCCCCCTCTAATTCACGAATTATAGAGATTAGCCCACAAACTAAGATTTCAAAACAAGCAAAAACTCAAAAACAACTTGAAATAAGCAGAAAAACGACAGATTTAACAGAGCCCCTATGTAATTCATTCCCTAGGCGTAACTATCTGAACCATCACAACCTAAGCTTAGTTATTCTCTACAAAATCATTTCAGTTCAAGAGAATTGACTAAGCACCTGTATAATTAATTCTCCTACTAGGTTATAGCTATCCCACTCCCATGTTCAAATGGGAAATCGAATACAATTATACAGATTGGTATGTCTATTATTTTGTTTCTGCATAGTCCAAAAGCAATCCTAGCTAACTTTTAGCTACGAAAAGGCTGCATGAATTTTTTCAACATCACCGCAATCTTTCAGTACATATCACAACGTTGTCATACAAGATAAGCATTGCAAAACACAGATGCATTACCAAAATCAGAGCATGAATATGAAATTTCTATAACTAAGCTCAAAATAGGATAATTAAAGTCTCTACATGACATGTCAATCCTTAATTGGGCTAGCAGACTGTCTTCAAATTCCAGTGAGGAGACTACCAAAAACCGAGTGACATACACTGGAAACGGCACATGGTACTGCAGTCGGTGGGTTCCCAAAGTGCTGAGTTGGCAGAACGATTCCAAGCGATGAGTTCTCAAACACAAAATTTAAAATGCCGAGCTTTATGAAAAATTATTAGTGAATAGCAGGGATCAGTTCCTATGATAATTCGCAGCAGGCCACTACAACATAATTGCCTAAAACTTGCTTTAAATGCCAAAAAATCTATGTTATCACTTCCTAGTATGGTCAGAATGCTGTGGATGGTCAATAGATCAACCAAAGAAGAGGCTTCCTTAGGAGCAGCTACATTAAGCTTTTACCTGCATGCCGACCTCAATGGAAATTGTCCTTGATGATGCCACATCAAGTCCAAGCATTCTTGAAAGCACATATCCAAAGAAAAAACCAAATGCATGGAGTGATGCAGCAAGCAACACTTGTTGGCCAGACATGAGAATTGTCGAAGCACTCCGGGCAATTGCATTTCCACATAGAACAGCAACAGTTCCCACAGCAATGGACGGCATCAGGGGGTGATACAAATTTAACCAGGCCTTAGAGATATTGATTTAGAAATGCACCTGCGAGAAAAGGAAGAAGCACAACCTGCATTCAAAACATAGGAAATTACCAAACTGCTACAGATATTAATAACATTAAACAGCACCAATAAAGGAAAAGCCACCTGAAGAGTTGATATTAGCAGTGCAGCTGCATCTACTGCCACATATTGCCCAGCCAGTTTGACTGTGAGAAAAGGGGTCATGATCTGCGAATGCAAAGTAAAGAGGATTTTATTCCAGCAAGCGAGAAAGCAGCAATTCTTAAGGAAACCTTTGTATGTGCATGTTACAGACACATTATAAAGCAAAATGCTTTAGTCAAGGGAAGGGACACCAACTCAAAACCCCTTCTGAATTATACCATTCCAGAAAACAGGAAAATTAAACAGAATGTGTTACTATCTTAAAAATCTTATCTTCCAAGAACTTTTAACTGGCCAAAGAAAGTCAATTAATTGAAAGCCATGAGATGGTGTTGATGTTTCATTTATTAGTCAAAGGATTTGTGCAAGTATGTTAACCTATGTTGCACCAAAATGCCACGTGAGCAGCGTTTTCCACGTTTCAGACACAGAAGTGTTGGAAACTCATTAAAACAGGCCTGAAACTTTTGGAACATGTTTCTGTAATTTACAAAAAACCCTAGAAAAACGAAATATTGTTGTGATCAGCCCTAACCCAAAATCCAAATGTTCTATTTTCTGCCTCCCTCCTCTCTCTCTCTCTCTCTATATATATATCAACTCACCACCCCACCATCCATCTGCAATGGCCACAAAGACTCGCAAAGGTGATGGCAGCGAGAGCAGCTGCTTGTGAAATCAGGTCAGTTTTCCTTTGTTTCCTGTACTTACTGTTTTGGGTCTGGATTCGTATTCTGAATTTTGTTCTCTGTTTCTTTTGCACTCACCTCTGTTTTCCAAACCAATAAATGACTTGGACCGATATTTGTTTAATTCCTTTTAAAAAAAATCACAACATAATATATTTAATCAATCTACTCTACCTTCTTCTGCTGTTTTCAGTTCTTTAATTCTTTCTTTAATGATAATGGATTATGTTGGCTCTAGGTACCAAGAAGTGAGAGTTGAATTGGTGTAAAAAAAATTAAAATTAGATAGAAAGAGGAGAAATGAGATAAGAGAAAAGACAAGATTTATAGTGGTTCGCGTATAATCAATCACACGGTCACTCCTCAATTCTTCGAAATTGGGTATTCCACTATCTTTTAAAAGTGTTTTAAATTTTACACCAAACTTTCACACTTGTGTTTTGATAATGGAATGTGTTGGCCCTAGGCACCAAGAATGAGGGATTGAATTGGTGTAAAAAAAAATTAAAATTAGAAAGAAAGAGGAGAAATGAGATGAGAGGAAAGACAAGATTTATAGTGGTTCGGACATAATCAACCCTATATCCACTCCCCAAATCTTCGAAATTGGGTATTCCACTATCTTTCAAATGTGTTTTAAAGCTCACACCAAACTTTTACACTTGTGTTTTGAAGGCTCACACAACAATTTATACATTTGTGTTTTGAGGCTTACACAACAACCTTTACAACTTGTGTTTTAACAGGCTCACACAACAACCTATCTTAGTGTTTTGACAGACTCACACTATAACCTATTACATTTTGTGTTTATACTCACACCCAACAATGACTTAAAAAATAGAAAAGAGAGAGTAGCAAAATTGCAAGAATTTAGGTACAAAGTTACTAATTCTCTTGCATTTACATCTATTTGGTAAGGTATTTATAGCCTCTACCCACCAAAGAGACGTTGCAATAAAACTGATACAAAATCATTAAAGTGTGCTAGACAAATTTTCGTATTAAGTGCTTGACAGTCATGAATCGCGGTCGCTACTACTCATTCGGGGTCGCGAATTCCAAATTCCATAAGGAAAATCTTTGTGTCTAATGGGTAGTCCACGTGGCAGCTTCTGATTAGTTCACCGGGAAAATATTGTCGTTGCCTTTCACTTGCTCTCAAAAGTAGAGGTGGCGATCTTTATTGTACAAGACGCGAATTCATTTGCCAAAAGTGTTCATCTTCTTCTTTTGGGTTTGCGATCGCTACCAACAAGTTCCCATTACGATTTTTGACTTGCAACGACTACTTAGGACACTTGTCAAGCTGTAATTGTGGACTTGATTACATCTTGAGTTACTTCAAAAATTCGCGGTCGCGACTGAGGCGAGCTTTACACCACGAATTCATTTGTCACTTTTGGAGTTCTTCTTTTGGATGAGTCGTAGCCGAGAATGACTCTGCAATTTCGTTTGTCTGAGTTTCTAGCAAGTCTTCTTATGAATCAAGGTCGCCAAATTTAGATTGCGGTCGCGATTTAGAAGTCACTATACATTCTTTGAAAACTTAGATCTCTATCCAACTTCTAACTTAAAGACTAACACAAAAATTGCAAAACACACTAAATAGAAAACATTAGAAATGATCAATCTCCTTTATCAAGATCAAAAGAGGTCCAAGACTTAGGGTTAACTACCCTAGTCCAACAGATTGAATTCATGTATGAGCAAGGATTAGTCTCTAAAGAGTTAAACAATCATCTATAATCTTAGTCACAATCCATCTAGGGTAGAATAGTTGGATTACACAAATTTATAATACCAATGCAGTAAAAATTATAGCTATAACCTACGTTGCACAAAAAGAAAAGCGGAAAAATGAAAAACATGGAAACAAACAAATGGAAATGCCATTTTCAAAAATATAGAAATGAAACGTGCAAATATAAAAATGTAGAGGTATATTTGCAAATATTTTTTTTATACATATACATTTTTTTAATTATACAAGTATTAACAATAGCCAAAATAATTAAAATGATTCCATTAATTATATAAAACATATGTGAATGTAGGAGTATATTTGCTAATATTATTTTTATACATATAAGTTTTTTCAATTATACAAGTATTAATAATAATTAAAACAATTAAAATGATTCTATTAATCATATAAAAGCTATGTGAATGTAGGGGTATAGGGGTATATTTGCAAATATTATTTTTATATATATATAAATTTTTTCAAATATGCAAGTATAACAATAAGCAAAGCAATTAAAATGATTCCATTAATTATATAAAAGCTATGTGAAGAAGAAATAAATAGCACATGTAAATTGAGAGCAGAAGCAGGATTCTCATAAAAGTGGTTATTGCCAATAACCTTTTGGGCTAAGATTGTGGAAAGCAAATAAAATTTTTAATCCCTAGCATTCAACTGGTTTAGAAAACAGAGGTGAGTGTAAAACAAATGGAGGCACAGAACCCGCACCCAAAACAGTAAGTAAAAAGAAAACTGACCTGATTTTGCAAGTCGTTGTTGTCACCACCGTCACCTTCGCAAGTTGTCATTGCTGTCGCAGATGGATAATGGGGTAGTGCGTAGAGAGACGAGAGAGAGAATATTTTGTCGCAGATGAAAAAATAAGAATGGATTTGGGGTTATGGTCGATTGCATCAATATTTTGTTTCCTAAGGAAAGAAATGTGTTTCCAGCAAAGAAATGCATTTCTTTTTAAAAAAAATAATTGCAGAAATGGGTTCAAAACATTTCAGGCCTGTATTAGTGAGTTTCCAGCGTTTGCATGTGTCCAAAACGTTGAAACGCTGCTTAAGTAGCATCTTTATGCACCATAGGATACAACTCTAGCTTGTTTGCTGATCAAATTGAACCAAATTCTAGTTTTCTAGACCTGAATACTGGGGATTAAAAATATTATTTGTTTTGCTTTCCACAATCTTAGCCCAAGAAGTTACTGTCAATAACTATTTTTATGAGAAATCCTATTCTTCTCTTAATTTACGTGTGCAATTTTTTTCTCTCTTTCCAATAGCTTTTATATAATTAATGGAATCATTTTAATTGTTTTGATAATTACTAATACTTGAATAATTAAAAAATATATATGTATAAAAAAATATTTGCAAATATGATCCTATATATTTTATATTTGTGCCTTTTCTCACGTTATATTTTCTATATTTTTTGAAAATGTCATTTTCACATGTCTATTTCCACGTTTTTCGTTTTTGTGTAACCTAGGTGTTAATATTAAATATTGCCCTTAAAATAATGCATGCTCAACTTTTTCTCAGTAAAAGAGAAAAACATAGGATAAGAAAGCAACATTGGTTACCAACCACGTCAGCTGAAGTGCTTGCTGCTGTCATCAGTACTGAAAGTGCGACATTTCCACTAGGAGACAAAAATATCATCACATCTTATCATTTCAGCATAAATACGCAAAAACTTGAGAAAAAATAATAAAATTGTGAATATCAAACCATGCAATATAAGTCACAATGTTACTTGCTGTTCCTGCAACAGTGAATTTTTAATAACTATTATCACGGGGATAAGGAAGATAAAATGTATTATTTGTCCAGGTTAACCAATGGATAGACAGACATACCACCTGGGCAGCAGGCTACCAATATGAGACCAGCTGCATAATGTGAAGCCAGATTCACAAGATTTCTCACCAGAAACCCCGATATTGGCATCACCTGCAACAAATGTAATTTAGCATCCAACAGAGTAGAAGACGAAATTAAACATACTATCAAAAAGTGGTTGTGTTTTCGATGCAGCTGCTTTCCTATATGTTTATGTTTTAACTTCAGTGAAAGGGAACAATATCAAATCAATGCATTATAAGTACCATTATAAATAAAGAATTTTGCTAATGCAACTGAGTATGTCTCAAGTGTATATGAATAAAAGAACTTCTAGTTCTCCAAATTAGAGCTATGATATGGACAATGAAACTCTTTTAAGCCCACAATTGTTATAAGTTTGAAACTCTACTTTATATCAACTTGTCAAACGTAAATCACTCTTTCAGTCTATTGGTCAAGATGCATTATTTTTGCTCATGTTCCATATTTCTTTAGGCAGGAAAAACTTCCTTTCCAACTCTAGAAGGTAATATTCGTATAAGAATATGTAACTTAATTCTGCCATCGATAGTTCAGCATTGCAACTAAACAAAATTAGCACAAAGGATAACATTAAACACGTGAAAAAGAAGAGAAACATATTGAATATTGAAGCACGAAACCAGAGAAGAGCTTTTTAGGCATAGCCAAAGCTGCCTTTAGATCATCGAAGGTAAGCGTCATACCCATACCAAGCATGGTCACGGAAATGCCGAGAATGGTCCATTTGGGGGTGACCCAATTGAAGGAGCTGGGCTTTATGAGCGCCAAGACAAGCCATAGATACCCATATGGGAAAAGCTGTAGATATTGCGTCGCCAACCACCTCAATCCACTCACTGAAACTCCTCTCTTTGTTGGTGCTTAAGTTGTCTGATGAAAAGGAAACAATGAAGTTGTATAATTCTTGGTAGATAGTTTGAAAGGACATATGTCTTTGGTTTGAACTTAAAATTATAATTATGGCCCCACGAAAGTGATGACTGCATTTTCTCCTCTACTTCCGCGTTCAATTAAACGCAAAAAATAAGAAAAGAACCACGGGAGAAGTGGGAACAAAACTACATAAAGCCCAAGTGGAACAATATTTTAATCAAGGGTTTGTACATAAATGCCTAATTAGAATTAACTAATGATAATTATACTTTAACTAACTTTTTTTTACGAAAAAACATAATCTCAATACATATTTTTCAATTTACACTCCAAACCGTTCTCAAGCTAATTTGAGCTTTTTTATCGCTCAAAATACCAAAACAGATTTAAACATCTTATTCAAACTTCTTTTCAATCTCATTAAACTTTTTGAATTGATCAAATCAATAAAAGAGTTTCATGGATCCACGAACTTATTAGATATGTAGAAAGATAGATTCAGTTTCATTTACCGTTCTTAATAAATCAAATCAACAAAATATATTAAAATTTCTTCATGGGTTAGATTGCCCATAATTGTAGATTTACATATATATTTTAGAGAAAGAAAGTTTTTTATTATATATATTTTTCACTTTAAAAATAAATTTAATATTATTTTTAATGTTTATTTTATTGTATAGAATAAAGAATTAGGGCTGAAATTTTCGCGGTATTTATTCGGTATACCGCCAAAACCGAACCGAAACCGAAACTGGTCCAACCATAAAATTTTCGGTATTAAGGTTTGAGTTTTTTCGGTTTCGGTTTTGGTATTTAGGTTCGGTTTGGCGGTATACCGTCGGTATACCGCCATCAAAACGGCGTCGTTTTGATGGATTGAAATGACGCCATTTTATAACAAGGAATGTACATTTCTGTTATGTGAAATGTACATTTCTGTTATGTGGAATGTACATTTCTGTTATGTGGAATGTACATTTTTAGCGGTATCGGTTTCGGTATACCGCGAATACCGCATAATTTTAGCGGTATCGGTTTTGGCGGTTTTCGTGGTACTCAGTATCGATATCGGTATTATGATTTTTCGGTTTCGGTATTCGCGGTATCGGTAAAATTCGCGGTATCGATATAAATTTGAAATTATATGATATAAACAGATATAAAAAAATATATTACTTTTATTTT
>CATIWR010567524.1:0-20058 GCA_949677035.1 Omphalea diandra | reverse complement strand
ACTAAGGTAACAAAATCTTAAGGACAAGAAGTTACGATGATAGTTACTAATTAACTAAAAAATCAGCTAACAAAAGTGACAAAATAATAAGAAGAGAAGCAACAGCGTACAGAGGAGCCCGACAACACTGTTTTTTTTTTTACTGTTGCCAACCCGTTGGGGTGTTTTAATTTGGAGTGTTTTATTGGTTTGGGTGGGTTTGGGTTGGTTTGCCAAAACCTCTCAAACCAATCCAATCCACCCCAAACACTTCCATCCAAACACCACATAATTTTCCAAACCTACAAAACAAACAGGGCCTAAAAGAGTGCTTATCACTGGTGCCCAAGTGGCGGCAACAAACAATTTGGAGTTTCGCACGTATGAAGAACCAAATCTTGAAGGTCTTGTGTATAGGCTTATTCTCATATCCATCACCTATTTCTGATTCTCACAGCCAAAACAAAACTCAATCACTAATTGGACAGATAGAAAAAGTTGCCAGCGTTGCCAGCACACAATAAAATAAGATCACAAGACATGTCAAGTCAGTATACTCTTCAGGTATGCACGAAATTGCCCAGCTTATGAGGAAGACAAATGTTGCATGACTCCTTATTTTTGGCGACAAAATGGAAGTCCATGAACAATAGCTGAAGGCAGTTAGAAAACTGACTTGAGTAACAAAATTCTGTGTATCCCATATAGGTACATGGCTAGCCTTCAAAATTGCATACTTTTGCACATAAATAAATAAATGGAGAGCTAACTTTTAATCTTTTAAGTGAAAAATGGAACAATCCAAGCTAAATCCTACTCCTCCTCATGTGCTAATCTTCCCTTTCCCAGCCCAAGGTCATGTCAATTCCATGCTCAAGCTAGCAGAACTTCTTGGCCTTGCAGGGTTAAAGATTACCTTTCTCAACTCTGAATACAACCAAGAACGTCTAGTCCACTACACGGATATTCAATATCGTTTTGCACAATATCCTGGCTCTCAGTTCTTGACTATATGGGATGGTCTCCCCGTTGATCACTCGCGGTCCGGTGATCGATTCATGGAGATGTTTGAATCAGTGAAATTGACAGTTAAGCCAATATTTAAAGATATGTTGATTGCAATTAGGCCACCAGTGAATTGCATTGTAGGGGATGGAATCATGGGATCTTTCATTGATGCTGTTGCTAATGAACTTAACATCCCAATAATTCATTTTCGTACGATCGGTGCAAGTTGCTTCTGGGCTTATTTCTGCTTGCCTCAAGTGATTGAAGCCACACAACTTCCGATCAGAGGTATCTTGTTTTGACCACATATATATGCAATTTTGTGATTTTCGTATCATTTTTGGGAAATACGATAGAAAATTGCATCCACATGCTTAATAGTAAGTGCATTTCTCAACTTCGAGTCCAGAAAAATAGATAATTGGTAAGTTTGTGCCCAACCAAACATGGTTGGATTCTTTATCCATTTGATGAGTCAATGCTATATAATTAAATTCAGTACAGAATTTATAAAAGATAAGAGCCAATAAAATCTAGTCGAGACATCACTGTCGCTTTTAACGTCGCTCTAGACAAATATGTAGCATCCAAGCTTCTTGGACTATACTTCATGCGGCCTAGCTAGAGCTAACGTTCCCATGCAAGCCAAAAAAATGGAACAAGGCTCTAATTATACTCCTCTTCTTCCTCTTCCTTCCATTACTATTACTACTACTACTCATATGTTGATCTTCCCTTGTCCGGCACATGGCCATATCAACTCTATGCTCAAGCCAGCAGAGCTCTTAAGCCTCGCCGGTATTAATGTCACCTTCCTAAACACAGAGCACAACCATGAATGTCTAACCCCGTTTTTGCAGATATTCAAGCTCGTTGTTTGAACTATCCATGATTCAAATTGATGACAATACCTGACTCCCTTCCGGTAGATGGCTCAGGACCAGGTTCTTTAATGAATAGATTTGAGTCATTCAAATTGAGGAGCAAGCCCATTTTCAAACAAATGCTTATGGAAATTAGTCCACCGGTTGACTGTGTCATAGGAGATGGAATTCTGGGATTTGTTCTCGATGTTGCCATTGAACTTGAAATCCCAATTATTAGCTTTCGTACCATTAGTTCTTCCAGCTTCTGGACTTATTATGCTGTTCCTGACATGATTGAAGATGAAGAACTTCCTATTAAAGGTATCGATCTGTTTATTTATCTCTATTGTGGCTTTTCAAAGCTATGTGTCTCTCTGACTATAGCAAGTCACTATACATACGATATAGAATCTCTGTTCCTGACTCTGAGTTTGGTTAACTTAGCACTAGGCATTTGTTTGGGAAAATTACGAGGGAGAGAAAGTGAAACGGGAGAAAATGAGGTAGGGAAAGGGAAAGTTATTTGAAGAAAAAAAAAAAAAAAGAGAAAATTGGGAGATAGAAAATAAAGAAAAAAAATATATTTTATAGAAAATAAAGAAAAAATATATTTTTAATTAAAATATTAATTAAAAATCTTTGAAAGTTAAATTTATGTTTTTGCCTTTTATAATTTAAATGAAATATATTTTTTGTATTATTTAAAAAAATAAAAATTTTAATTTTAATTTTATTTGCTTCTTGTTTTCTCCTCAAAATGGGGAGAAATAAAATTATGGGTATGATGGCGTTTATCACCCAATTTTCTATTCTACACGTTTTCTTCCATTATCTCAAACAAAATAAAATTCTCAAGCTTTGCTTATTTCACAAAAAATATTTTGTAGAAAAATATTTTCCATATTTTCTCTGTTTAATGCATCTAAGAAAAGTAGTTAATGAAAAATATTTGTCTGATCAAAGAAAAAATTAAGTTATTTTTAAAGAAAATGACTTCATTTTAAAAATGAAAAATTATTTTTTGATTTTGACAAACTCATTGAATAATGTGATAGTTAGATTTCTATTTGAATTTGGATTTGTCTTGATAAATAACTCTAACTCCAAAAGTTAGTTGAATATGAAGGAAAAGTAGACATGAATCGATTCATAACAAAAGTTAGAGGTGTGAATACCTTATAATTTTTCAAAAATAAAATAAAATAAGATATGATATCAAGTCAAAAATTCTTCCAAGAGAGATAGAGATTACTCCTTTATCCCATGATAGAGATCCTCAAATTGAATCTTGTGAAAATAGAAAAAGGAAAAATATATTTTTTAATATATATATATATATATATATATAGCGTAAAATCTTTTAAAATTAAAAAAATTGTCCTATATGAATCTTTTACAGGGGGAAAAGCTCTAGAATATAGATAGAAAAAAAATTCCCTTCATTAAAAAGACAAGAGTAAGCATAAGAAAAGACTCCTGCTTTTGCTTTGTGTCATTGTCATTCCTCAACTTAGACATGGACGGTCATCCTCTTCAAAAATAAAAAAATTGGAAAGTTTACGTAATAAAAAAATTGGTAAGTTTGCGTCCAACCACATATTTTTGAATTCTATCCACTTGATCGGCTAATTCTTGAAAAGAGATTGAATTATTCTTAATGCCAGACAGATATGGCTGGACGCTTCCGACTCGTTTTCTTGCCTTATGAAGACTCTATTACGCCCAATAGACGTGATCAAATTTTATTTATGTCAATTTTTCTTATACTTAATGCAGCCTTAAAAAAATGGAACAAGGCCCTAATTCTACTCCTCTTCCTCCTCGTCATTCTATTGTTGCTGCTGCTGCTGCTCATGTGTTGATCTTTCCTTTTCCGGTACAAGGCCATGTCAACTCTATGCTCAAGCTAGCGGAGCTCTTAAGCCTAGCTGGTGTTAATGTCACCTTCCTAAACACTGAGCACAACCATGAATGTCTAACCCGTTTTTCAGATATTCAAGCCCGTTGTTTGAACTATCCAGGATTCAAATTCATGACAATCCCTGACTCCGATCCCTTTGATAGCTCAAGACCAGGTTCTTTCATGAATTGGTTTGAGCCATTCGAGTTGAGGAGCAAGCCCATACTCAAACAAATGCTTATTGATATTAGTCCACTGGTTACTTGTGTTATAGGAGATGGAATTCTGGGATTTGCTCTTGATGTTGCTATTGAGCTTGAAATCCAAATTATTCATTTTCGTACCATTAGTGCTTGTTGCTTCTGGACTTATTATACTGTTCCTGATATGATTGAAGCTGGTGAACTTCCTATCAAAGGTATCGATCTGCTTATATATATCTCTATTGTTGCTTTTCAAAGGTGTATACGAAACAGCACCTCAGTTCCTGACTTTGAATTTGGTTATCTTAGCACTAGCTTCTTTGTTATTATTGAATTTTGTTGCGGTCATCAGATTTCGATTTCAATTTGAATTTAAATATGGTTTGTTGAATATGAAGGAGAAGAAGACATGGACAGACTCATAACAAAAGTTCCAGGCATGGACACCTTTCTCAGGTGCCGAGATCTTCCAAGTTTCTGCCGAGTTAATGATATGGCTGATCCTGCTCTCCAAATGGTCGTGAACGAGACAGGGCAATCTCTTCGAGCACAAGCCATCATCCTCAATACGTTTGAAGACCTGGAAGCACCAATATTATCTCAAATACGAAATCATTTCCCTAAAACGTACACGATTGGACCCCTCCATGAGCTGTTGAAAACTAAACTTAAAAGCATGAGTACGCAAGAATCATATCAGTCCTCGAATAGTCTCTGGGAAGTGGACAGGACCTGTATCACATGGCTCAAAAGCCAACCTCCCCAGTCTGTACTCTACGTCAGCTTTGGAAGCATCACAGTAATGACAGTAGACCAGCTGATGGAGTTCTGGCACGGTATTATTAATAGCAAGAAGCGATTTTTATGGGTTATTAGACCTGGATCTATTACCAACAAGAACGGCGACGCTGAAAAAATCCCTGACCAGCTTCGCGAGGGCCCAAAGGAAAATGGGTATGTTGTCAATTGGGCACCTCAAGAAGAGGTTTTAGCACATGAAGCTATTGGTGGGTTTTTGACACATAATGGATGGAACTCAACTCTGGAGAGTATGGTCGCTGGTGTGCCTATGATTTCTTGGCCCTTTTTTGCTGACCAGCAAATCAATGGTAGGTTTATGAGTGAAGTTTGGAAGTTAGGATTGGACATGAAGGATGAGTGTGATAGAGAAGTTGTTGAAAAGATGGTGAATAATCTGATGGTGGATAGGAGAGAGGAGTTTGTGAGATCAACGGTTAGAATGGCAGAATTGGCAAGAAAGAGTGTGAGTGAAGGTGGGTCCTCTTGCTGCAATCTTGAACGTTTGATCGAAGACATAAGGTTGATGAGTATGCAAACACATGGCATTTGATAGGTGTCAAGTGGAGTGTTACTTGGCTGTTGTAAGAATACTATACTACATGCGAGAAGATGAAGCTAGTGTGGTTTGAGAATCACAATTGCGCGGTTCATAATCATAATAATCAGGCAAGCAAGTGACGAGGTGCACACCATTGAGACTTCAAGTTTTGGAAAATTGTCTGTACTCATCTGATTTTACCTTGGCCATTATAATAACAGCTTAGACTGATAATGCCTCACTTTGTGGGGTTACCTATTGATATATAGTTATAAACATAAATAAAAATGGTGCAATTCACAATTAGGATATGCTAATTTTTGAGAGACACCAATAACACTATGTTGTATTTTTTTTTTTTTAAATATAAGATAATAGAAAATTTATGATAACACTATAATGTTATATCGATATTGTATTATGATGTCATAATAAATATTATTTTAAATATTTGAATAATAGTTTCATTAGTATGTATAATTATTTATCACTTTTAGATAATTTTTATTTTTAATAATGTTATCAAGAATAATTAATAAATCATAATACAGTAATTCAAAATTTTTTAATTCACTTTTAGAAAAATTCTTTTCAAGTTTTTTTTTTAAACCAAAAATTCTTTTCAAGTTAGCTATTCACAATAGCAATGCTTGGAATAGTTAAGCTACTGATTCAACTTTTAAGCAGCATTAAAAAAAAAAACCACCAAAGTATTATCCTTCTATTGAATAAAAGAAAATATTTGCATATAACTTTCCATTATTAGGTTGTGATTTAAAACAATGAGAAATTCTTTTCTAATCTTTGAAACGCATTGAAAAAATATTTTTTTTTGAAAATTGTAAAATTACAATAAAATTTAGATTAGAGTTTACATGGTTAATTGTTGAATATAAAAAATACATAAAATGATAAAATTATGTGGGCCACTTTCAGTCATTGGGAACAAATGATGTGTGCATGTGATCAAGCATGATTCGAGATTTTGGTTTTACAAAAAATAAATTATATGTTTATATTATATATTTTGATGTGTTTCTCAAATTTTAGAAAATATTTTCCTTCTTTAAAAAGAGAAAATTATTTTTCTTAAAAGTAGTTTTATTTTTTTGACTAATTATCAAATACCAGAAAAGTTTTTAGGAAAATATTTCTGTGAAAGAAGCAAAGCCTGAACCTTTGGTTACTTTCATTCTTCATCATCACTAAATTCCTATTTCACACGGAAAGAATGTACTCAGGGAACTTCATACTTCACAGAAAATGACATTCCCTAAATCCAAAAGGGTCTCCACCTTCTTTAATCTATTAGACTAAACAAAGCATAGAAATAGACTATATTACAATTTACAAATATAAACAATTCATTGGACAAATTATATCATGAACCCCAATATATAATACTTTGTGATTCAAGATTCAAAATACGTGTGACATTAAATACGTAAGAGTTTATCTCTTCTATAATTGCTGCTTTGTTTCTTTTTTTTAACACACTTCTTTTTTTTACTTTAAATATTATTGATTTATTTATTTTTTTAACAAACTTTAAATACACATATTTATACTTTTATAGATCTATTTTTTATTTTTGATTACATTATTATTATTATTATTATATGTTTAAAAAAACTAGACTTATTTTTTCACAAAAAATTGGTATAAATTATTGGTTTATCAATTTTAATATTATAAAAGAAACTGAAAATATCAAAATATTTAACTATAAAAAATGAACCTACAGTTTACAAAAAATGAACTCACAATTTACAAAAAAAGAGCATATGATTTACAAAAAAATGAACTTATGCTTTACAAAAATATGAACATATAATTTATTGATAATGAATAAAATGAACATATAGCTTACAAAAAAATGAATCTACTATTTACAAATAATGAACCTACAATTTGTTGATAATAAATCTATAATTTATACCAAAATGAACTTAAAGTTTACAAAAAATGAATTTATAGTTTACAAAAAATGAACTTATAGTTTATTGATAATGAATCTAAATTTTTTACCAAAATGAATATACAGTTTACAAAAAATGAATCTACAATTTACAAAAAATGAACCTACAGTTTTCTGATAATAAATCTATAATGTATATCGAATAAACCTACAGTTCACAAAAATGAACTTATAGCTTACAAAAAATAAACCTATAATTCACAAAAAATGAATTTGTATATTTAAAGTAATCAACCTATACCATGTAGCAAATGAACTAAAAAAAACATTAAATCTATTTTATAATATTAAACATAAATTAATATAATATAATATTTAATATTATATTAAAATAAAATTATATTAATATAATATTTAGTATAATAATAAAAATTAATTAATATAATAATTTAAATTATATATAATTATATGTAATAACATAATTATATAATTATAATAATATAATATAATTAAATAAATAATATAAAAGTAATTATATATTAATTTAATTATATGTTGTATTAATATAATTATATATAATATATAATATTATAATATAATTATATATATAATATATAATATTATAATATATAAAAACACACAAAAATCTCATTTATAAAGAAGGAAAAAATGAAAAAAAGAAAAAAATAATAAAAAGTTGTTTGCAGAGTAGAATGTGCGTGAACCACTTCTTTTTATTTTTTAGTTCTCACATATATTATGACTTTTGATCCGTATTATTATATGTACGCGAGGTTCATGATATAATAACCCCAATTCATTAAAAGAGAAACTAAAAGACTGTGTTTGCTATGATAGAAAAATCTAAGTAAATTGTAACCATACGAAAAAAAAATCAAGAAATAATTGGATACACTTGACATTAAGGAGTGTAGTTAAATGCACAAATGCTTGATTTTTTTTATTAAAAAACAAAGAAGAAGAAATCACATCTAGTAGTTGATAATAGATTTTTTTTAATATAGACTTAAGTTTAAGATTTAAAAATTGATATTAAAATTAGCTCAAATTTAAAATTTTTACGAATAACTGAATAATTAAATTTAAAATATAACATCCTACTTTTTATAAATAGCTGTAATGACAACTTGTAATTGATCAAATTCTCGAGATTGGTAAGAAGATCTTTCTTGTCCTAGACAAAGGTCCACTTTGTCGTTCAAATATAGACTTCTATTTCTCAATTCTTGCCCCTCTGGCTCCACCATTAGTCTTCTAATTGCACTTTCCACATACCCTTTCCAATTTTATCTCTAGATGCATTCCGACTCTCCAAACATTGCCAACATATCTTGCATTTACCATTTGATCACCAAAACTAGGTACACATCATAGGAACCCCTTCACAGATATTTTCCAATGTTGAATTCCAGCCATTATGTGTCAAAAACCCTTCAATGGCAGGGTGTGCTAGCAATTCCTGCTGAGGCGCTTATTTCACAATGTGTCCTCTTCCTCCTACCATCTCCATGAACCCATCAGGCAGCAGTTCGAGCCATTTGGAGCCTCGGACTAATCCAGGTAGAACCACCTACAGAAAAGGTTGCCTGCTATTGGCTAAACCCCAAGCCATCTCCACAAATTCAGCCTCATTTATCGCGGCAATACTTCCGAAGTTCACATATAGTACAGAATTAGCAAGTTGTTGGTCGAGCCAGGAAATGTAGGTTTGCTCGTGTTAGGAAGCTGCAACTTGAAGAAGCTGGAAAGTACTTATGAAATGGACCAACTGGAAACATTGGAATGGTAAAGTCGTCGCCTAACTTGATTAGTGCATCTTTCTCAAGTTCTTCAAATGAGTTTCATATTATTCCTGAAGAGGCCTTTGTTTGCGTAATCAGCTTTTCAAGGTACCGATGAAAAGCTTCTGGTTTGCTCAATTCGACCCTGGGAATTTCTTTAATGGTTCAAGTTCTTGCACTTGTTCCTCTAGTCGACAAGCTGAGAACAACAAAATAGATACATAATATTACAAATTTCTAGCTTTCTGAAAGAAAAAAAAAAAATGCTAGTTATGGTCCAGCGCCAAGATAAACCGTCATATAGGTATAAACAACTATAAAATATGATATAATTATAAAAGTGTTTGCTTCTTTATATATATATATAGAATTTGAAGTGAAGTAATATAGAAAGTAGATGAATATAGAACATCAAATTGAATTATCAACTATTAATACTTTAAAGCTAAATTAATATGCAGTTATTAGTAGTATTAATAATTGATTTCATATTGAAATTCTAAATCATAAAATTATTTTCTTTTGTAAATATCATATAATTATTTATGAATAAAAATATATTCTATTATTCTTAAAAAAAACATTTATATGAAATATGATTTAGCGAGTTACTATATCTCATCAAAATTATACTTGATTGTTTAAAAATGAAAAAAAAAATGCAGTTTCAGAAAGTTAACGAAGGAAATATGAAATTATTGATACAAATAGATGAAAAAAAAAAAAAGAAAGTAAGAAGACAAAAGAAAAAACAGAAAGTCAAATGCAATACAAACAATGACAGTACCATTCATTATGCATCCCACTGTAGATAGCAAAACCAATAAAAAAAAAACGAAAGAGAGAGAAACTAAGGTATTTTTAATGAAAAGTCATTAAACCTCAATGAAAATTTTTTAGAATAACAATTGTGTGGGATCTCATGTTAGGTTTATTTTTTTTAATTATTTGTTAATTTTATTAATAAAATATTATGTATTTTATTTTATTTTTATTGATAAAAGTTTATTTTTCTTTCTTTATGTAAATTTATTTATCTTTCATCGTAAGAATTAAAAGGAGTTTGAATTTAATATTCAAAAATTTAGATTCATTTAAAGACTCGTCAAATAATAATAAAGTTAATTTATAACTTAATATAACCATCTAATATAACATATTTCTTGTTAATGCACCAAAAATAATTAAAATGTTGTATACAATAGTTCTTTCAATACGATCAATAAAGTTCAAAAGAAAAATAATAAGATTTATCTGCATTTTTTGAATACAATCAAATTTACTTGTTACTTACAAATTGTACTTCGTAATCATTATTAATGAAAAATATTTTTTATTTCAAAAGAAAACTTTATTAGAATAACAAAATTTCAATTTAATTAATAAAGTAATTGAACTTTTTTTTTTATCGCAATTGGATATGATCACTCAACTTTCAACTTCTAAATACCATATTGACAACATGATCTTTTTTTTTTTTTTTTTAACTTCTCTCATGTGACTAAGCATGTTTAAGGTTCACAACTTACATATTTTATTATTTCTTTATCCTAATTAGATCCTAACATTGGAAATGATTCTCATCATTTTAAATCAAAATCATGTTAATATTATATGTTTATACTTAATTAATTAGATCAGGGAACTCATAAATTACACCCACATCATCAATCTGGTGATTTGAAATCTCCATTGAGGGTCTTTTCTCCATGGTGCTGCTGAACTGCTTGTTGCTGCTTCTTATATATACGTTAGTTGAAATAAGAGCTTAAGATGCAAATGTAACAAGAGCTTATGTTTTGCACTAAGAACATAATATGTCCCAATTAAAGTAACCATTATATTGCAGTTGCATTAAAATTTGGTAGGGAAAGGTTTGCCGCTCTTGTAGTCTATATTATTTGAATTCGAATTAGTCTCGTACTCAAATGGATATAAGGATATCGAATGATCTAACAAAAAAAATGAACATTATTTTAAAAATCATAATGAACTGACTGATCTAACTAATTAAATTGTGGCCTCTAATTTATTGATAAGCTTGTATTAAATTGTCCTCCAGCATGTACATTTAACATGATGTGATGAAATAAAATACTAAATATAGCCTAAATTCATTCGATATGGTAAATATCAAATGAATATATGTGAGCTCTTAGTTGACGCATGCAGTGAGGTCATAGCACAAGTCACTTCACTTTCTAAGTAATATGAAGCGTACAAAAACGAAGGAGGTGAAAAAGAGTTGTTTGAAATAAAACATTATCAATTGATTGAAATTCAAATCATCCAGTGGTACTACCAGTCGGTCCACAATTAAGATAAGATAGGGACATATTTAATTCGTGCATATATAATGACAAAGGGCATTGCACAATAAATATGTTGCTGCTTCCAATTATAAAATTCACTGTTTGTTTTCACAAGGCGTGGTTATAAAAATTACACAATTTATTGAGCTGATATATTTTGTTCTGCTTTCCATTAGTTAATTGAAGACAAATATAGTGTTATTATCTATAATTAAGTGTCTATCTCGTAATATAAAAATTAATAAATTTAAATCTTGATAGTCATTTAATTTTCTTTAATTTAAAGCTGAAAATTTATAATGAATCCTTAAATTTGAGTTAAAGGTATGTTGAATCAAATCTTTGACTTTTTCCTTAAATGTATTGGTTGCTAACTCAGCTCAATGCTACATAAAGGAAATAGATAATCACGGACAGATAACTATGATTAAGTATTTTGCTGTAGGTATAACTCAGCTCAGCTCAATGCTACATAAAAACAGACAAATGCGGTCTTAAATTCTATTTTACTGTAAGTATAGCTCCTCACTGCACCTATCATTGTTCTTACCCAAAATCACATCCTGGAGCAGGTGTATGTGGTGGTGTGGTGAAGCAGGTCCTTATGAAAAAGACCCAATTCCCATTTGTAGAAGAAAATTATGAGTTACTCATGGTCCTTCTGGGATTAATTGTAGTGTTGCAGTGTAATGAGCACATGCTTGGTAACGCCCACTGTATATGCAGACAAGAAATTGGTCCCAGTGCCCAGGATTTAAAAACTGTACCTCATAATAAATCATGGTTTTCCCTTAGATGTACACATCATCTATTTATTAAGATTAAAATGCCACGTTGAAGAGGTATAAAAAATATAAAGAATGTGTAATGATTTGATTTTAGCTACCTAATTGGTTAGTTCTACTCTTTTTACAATGGTTGACCCAAACTTATTTTAATCAAATCATTCGCGAACTTAACCTTCACCCAATTTTTATCACCTCCTCCATTTCATTTCAAATTTCTTAATATGATATTAGAGATTGTAAGTAGCTCACACACATCGACTCTCATGGCCAACGTTGCTCTTATCAAAGTTGATAATGAAGCTAAACTTTCTCTCCAAACTCTTCACCAATGTTCTAGCCTTATTTCTTTAAAAATAGATAACATGAATTACCTCTTTTAGCGATCTCAAATGGAGCCATTAATCCAAAAGTATGAACATGGCACATCATCTCACTGAAGGCAACGAACCTGAGCAAGAAATAATAAAGGAAAACAAGGCTGAAATCAATTCACATTTTCTTTTGTGGAATAGAAGCGACGGCCTTCTCACTGCCTTCTTGCTGAAAAACACTGACATTGAGGTGTTGGTTACCCTTGAAGATGTTGGTTCAGCCTATAAGGTGTGGAAGTCTATAGAACAACAGATCCTTCCTATTACGGTGGAAAAGAATATGATTTTGAATGAATCTCTCATGTCTCTACAAAAAGGCAATCTCTCGGTCGATGAGTGTGTAAAGACATTCAAAGGAATATGTGACAACTTGAATGCCATAAAAAAGCCAATCGATGAAACCAAGAAAGTATTTCAACTTGCAATAGGTCTTGGACCTAAGTACTAGGATTTTCGCACTGCCATGCTTACAAAACCTACCTATCCTTCGGTTCATTAATTCATTATGGCACTTCAAACCTACGAACAACTAAACTTCACAACTGATCATGACCTCAATTCTCGAAATGATCAAGCCTATGTTGCACAAAGAGGAACAGGCTATGGCAGGAACGGACGTAAATCAAATTGATCAAACCACATAAATCCCTATGTTAATTTTTAGTGTTTGATTTCTTCGATCATTGTTATTTTTTCCTGACAAATGATATCAGAGTCCATAATTTTATTTCGAATTTAGGGTACCACTATTCAAGATGTCTCTCCACATATTCAAAATTAAAAAAATTCAATGGATTGTATGATTTCAATTTATAGATGGTGAAGATGAAGGCTCTTGTAGTTCAATAAGGATGCGCAGTAGTGCTGGAAGGAGAAGAAAAATTGCCAGTAGTGATGGAGGCAGTAGAGACGGCTGCAATTTTGTCTAAAGCACATTGTTTAATTTTGTTGAGTCTGAATGATGAAGTCTTAAAGGAGGTAATTGATGAATCAAACATGTCCTCATTATAGAAAAAGCTTAAAATTAAATACTAAAAGACATTCCTTATGAATTAATTATATCAGAAACAACATTTGTATACCTTGGGAATGAAAAAAAAAAAACACCTATTAAAGATCATGTTGATAATTTTAACTGACTCATCCTTGATTTACAAGGTGTTAGTGATAAAATTAAGATTGAGGATCAAGTCATAATTCTTCTATATTCCTTCCCTAATTCATATAAAAAAATTATTGGTAGGCATATTGGTCGAAAAAATCCAAACCTTTGCATGCTTTGACGATAATATCCAATTCTTTTAATTTAGACAAATTTAGTCAATTTTAAAAAGTTTCTAGCAATTATAGTCAATTTGAGATTTTGATCAAAATTAAATGACATGAACCATGATATATCATCCATATAAAATTAAATTTTAAAACTAATGAGACTCACTTAACACATCTTTCTTAAAATTTAATCTTACATGGATGAAATGTTATGAATTTTGTCATCTAATTTAAACCAAAATCTCAAATTGGTCATAATTGTCAAGAACTTTTTAAAATTGGCTAAATTTGCCAAAATTAAAAAAATTGGATAAAACTGTCAAAATGTGTAAAGTTTATATTTTTTTGACCAATAGGCCTTATTGATACTTGTTGCGTGGAAGAGATGCTAATTCTATTGTTAACGTGAAAAATGCTTTACAGTCTAAGAAATTGAAGAGATGGGTCTCCAACTCATATGAAGGTGGATCAAAACTGAGCGCTAGTTGTTAAGAGGGCATAGAAGCAAGAAAGTGGAAATAAGAGAAAGTCATTCATAAAAATTTAGCTTGTTGACGCCCTAAAATTCTAATCTCTTCGAGTTTCAATAAAATTGGTCAATACATTTAATTTTAACAAAATTAGCCAAAACTAATAAAATTTTTGCAAATCTAGTCGAAATTCAAATTGATCAAAATATAATGATATATCACATAACATAACAAATCGGCTGACATGAATTTTTATAAAAAAAATTAGTAAAATCAGTTAACATTAGTTGTTAACATCAATCAACATTATTTTAACTCAATATTTTATAGTGATATATCATTTTATTTTGATCAATTTGAATTTTGGATAAATTTATCAAAATTTTTATTAGTTTTGACTAATTTTGTCAAAATTAAAAAGATTAACCAATTTTGTCAAAACTCAAAAAAATTTGAATTTTAGAAATCAATAAGCCTAGAAAATTTCATTTTAATGTCTTTTTTCTTATAGTAAACAATAAATAATATAACATAAAATATTTATAGTCTAAATTTTATTATAATCTTATAAATCAAAAGAAAATTAATATTTTTAAAGGGTATTCCAAACATCAGAAAATATATTGTTCTTCAAATAAATTACTTTCGTAAAACAAACGAAACCTCATTTTCTAAGCATTTTCACCTTTTTTTTTTCTTTTTTCTCCTTTCTCTTTCCTTCATTTCCAAATAAAAAGTAAATTCCTTGCCATTATTGAATACTGATGTAGTAGTCAGATTTTGATTTGAATTTGGATTTGTACTTGATAAATAACTCCAACTCTAAAAATTTGTTGCATATGAAGGATGTTGGACTAGATTGGTCAAACCTAAGTCAAAACTCATTTTTTTTCCCTTGACATTGTATATTGATATGTTCTAACATCAATTTTAAGTGTTGTTTTTGCAGATTTTTATATAGATTTGCATTGAAAGTTGATTGGCAGTCTGAATCTCAAGTTTTGTGAAAAACATTCTAATTCGCAGGAGCGAACTTCAAATTCGCAAAAACTATCTTGCAAGAAGAATGGAAAAAGATAGTGCAGACGAATTCACGATGAATATCACAACTGCTATCTTGCCAAGGATTTTGTAAAGTTATAACAAACAAATCCACGGTAAGAGTCGCATCCAAATTCGGGACCACGACTTTTAGATTTGCCTTGAGGGAATTAAGTCTACAATCAGTGCATGTCAAGTGTCTAAGAAAGTCGTTAGTTTATCAAAATTTGCAAGGGTGACATAGTGGTCGAGACCACAATTTGATGGATCTATATTTCCTTGTCAAACGGAAGGATTCGTGATGGCAATCGCGTCCTAGAGAAAAATATTTCGTGACTTTTGTCTAGTTCGAAGAATATAACGACTATATTTCTTGAAAGATCAATGGAAGTGTACCACGTAGATTACCCTTAGATACAAATGGGGTTCTCCACCGTGACTTCAACAATTTTTGTGCTTAAAGATAATTCACGACCGCGAATGACTAGTCACGACCATGAAATCAGTCTGACATGCACTTAATGTAAAATCTACTTAACACAACTTGGAGATTTAGACATAATTTATTTGTAACATCACTTTGTGGTTGTTGTCTATAAATACTCCACTAAACAGATATGAATGCAAGAAAATAACATTGAATATATCCAAACTCTTACAATTTTATTTCTCAACCTTTAATTCTCATATGTGAGTTGGTATTGTTAGGTGTGAGCATTAAACACCATTGTTTATGGGTTTGAGAGTTAGTTTAGTTGTAAAACTCTTATATAGGTTAACTGTAAGCCTTTGTGAAAACACTTGAGAGGTTTTTCTGTGAACCTTAAAACACAAGTTGTAATATTGTGTGTGAGCCATAAAACACAAAGTGTAAAAGTTTGATGTAAACTTGAAAACATCATTTAGTGTTAGTAGAATACCCAATTATAAGAATTGGGGAGTGGACGTAGGGTTTGTTAATACCAAAACCACTATAAAATCTTGTGTTTCTAACTCTTCTTCTACTTCTTTTATTTCCATCTGTTAAAATCTTACCTCTAATTTTCAAAATTTCTTACCAATTTAACCCCTCAGTTTTGGTGCTCAAGGGCCAATAAGTGTTATCAGAGCAAAATCTCATTGAAACCCTTAATTGTTTAAGTAAAGATAAATAGCACAAAGTGATGCGCATCTCCTATTTCATCTACTAGATCTAAAGCCAAACCTAAAACTTCTACCATCTTTCTCTCTTCCATCAACAAGAAATTGGACAAGGTGATGCGCATGATCAAAAGGAGATTTCTCCTTCTTTTCCATCTTCACAGTGATCTAGTGGACCTATAAGAAAAGGTTGGTGCAATACCTTACCATCTCCTAAACTTTGAGGATTGGGAGGATACGCTAAAGTAAGAGCAAGATAAAGATGTAGAAGAAGAAGATGAAGCATAAGGAAGAGGGAGAGATGAAGAAGTTAGAAATTCTAATCATGATGACATCTCTTCATGCATCTAGTTTTTCTTAGTTAGGCTTCCAATTCCTTTTATGTTTCTATTCCCTTTATATTTGGCCTAAGTTTGTGATCCTAGAAGTTTCTATTGTTTGTTTGAATTTACTTTGTATTTGTTTTGCTATCAATAAAAGTTCAAGTTTTTGTTCCCTTTATGGTTGTCTCTAATACTTTATACTTATCCCTATAATTGAATTATCCTTTGTTTTTTATCTTGACAAAAAGGGATAATGAACTTGTGATTGCATGATTAATGGGGAATATAACTTGATGGGGAGGGAGCAATTTAAATTATTTTAATTGCATGTTAAGTTGTTAAACATTGTTAACCATCTCAACTTCACCGTTATGCATTTTTTATCCTCTGTAAATCAATATAAGTTGTCAAAATAAAAAAGAAGGAGATTATTAGACTAGGTTCGTCAAATCTAAGTCAAAACTCTCTTTTGATATTGACAATGTAGATTAATATGTTATAACATCAATTTTAAGCATTATTTTTATAGATTTTAGATAAGTTTGCATTGAAAGTTGAATGAAAATCTAAATCTCAAATTTTGTGAAAAACATTATAATTCGCGGGACTGAACTTTAAATTCACAAATGCTACCTTGCAAGAAAAATGGAAGAAGATGTGTAGATGAATTTAGGGTGAAAATCGTAATCGATATCTTGCTAAGGATTTTGTAAAGTTATGACAAATGAATTCGCAGTAAGAGTCGCATCCAGATTCGTGATCGCAATTTTTAGATTTGCTTGGAGAGAATCAAGTTTACAACCAGAGCATGTCAAGTGTCCTAGAAAGCTATTGATTTATCAAAATTTGCGAGGGTGACATAGTGATTGAGATTGCAAATTGAGGGAGCGACATTTCCTTATCAAACAGAAGGATTCGATGGTGGCAATGGCATCCTAAAGAAAAATATTTCGCGACCATGACTTATGTTTGGCTCAAAGAATGTAACAACTATATTTCTTGGAAGACCAATAGAAGTGTGTCATGTGGACTAGTCGTTAGATACAAACGGGGTTCTCCATCGTGATTTTAACAATTTTTGTGCTTGAAGAAAAATCACGACTGCGAATGACAGTCACGACTACAAATAAGTCTGACATACATTTAATAGAAAATCTGTCTAGCACAACTTTAAGATGTAGACATAGTTTGTTTGTAACGTCTCTTTGGTGATTGTTGTTTATAAAGACTCCACCGAACAAACATGAATGCTAGAGAATAACATGCAGACATATGCGAAATCAGTCTGACAGACATTTAATGTAAAATCTGTCTAGCACAAGTTAGAGATGTAGACATAGTTTATTTGTAACGTCTCTTTAGTAGTTGTTTTCTATAAATACTTCACCAAACATATATGAATGTTAGAGAACAACATTGAATAGCCAAACTCTTGCAATTTTGTTTCTCAACTTTTAATTCTTGTATGTGAGTTGGTATTATTGGGTGTGAGTATTAAACAACATTGTTTGTGAGTTTGAGAGTTAGCCTATTTGTAAAACTCTTCTATAGGTTAAGTGTGAGTCTTTGAAAAAACACTTGAGAGGTTTTTGTATGAACCTTAAAACACAAGTTGTAAGGTTGTGTATGAGTCATAAAACACAAAGTGTAAAAGTTTGATATAAGCTTGAAAACACCATTTAGTGCTAGTAGAATATCCAATTAGAAGAATTGGGGAGTGGACATAGGGTTTGTTAACACCCGAACCACTATAAAATCTTGTGTCTCTAACTCTTCTCATACTTCTTCTATTTGCATCTGTCAAAATCTTCCCTCCAATTTTTAAAATTTTCCACCAATTCAATCACCAACTTGGTGCTCAAGGGCTAACAAAGGAGAAGAAAACATGAATTGATTCATAACAAAATTTTGAGGTATGGACACCTTATAATTTTTGAAAAATAAAATAAAACCAAATATGATGTCAAGTAAAAAATTCTTCCAAGAGACATAGAGATTATACATTTATCTCGTGGAGATCCTCAAAATGAATCTTCTGAAAATAAATAAAAATAATAATTTTTTAAAATTTTTTTATAGTTATTATATATATATATATAGTGTAATATATTTTTATCTTTTAATTAATATAATTATTTTTAAAAAATAATTTAAAAATAAAAAAATTGTCCTATGTGGATTTTTTATCGAGGAAAATCTCTATAGAATATAGATAAAAAAAAAAAAATTCCCTGGATTAAAAAGGTAGAGTAAACATAAGAAAGGACTCCTGCATTTGTTGTGTATCTTTGTCATTCCTCAACTTAGACAGACATGGACGGGCTTTCCCTTTGCCAAAATAAAAAAGATTTATTGACTTGTAAAATTCAAATTTTTTCTAGTTTTGATAAAATTAATTATTTTTTTAATTTTGATAATTTAAAATTTTAATATATCATTTTATTTTGATTAAAAATAAATTTTGAAAATTATATTAATTTTGACTAAATTTATTAAAATTAAAAACATTGATCAATTTTTTCAATATTTGAAAAAATTTGAAGTTAATGTACTAAGCAAGTAAAAAATTGGCAACTTTTTGTCCAACAACTTGATAGATGTTATCCACATGATGGGCTAATAATACTTTAAAAGAGATTGGGTTCTTCTCAATGCAGCCAAACATGGTTGGACGCTTTATCCCATTTCATGTCTCTATATACCTTCGGACTCGTTTTCTAGCCTTATGAAAACTCGATTCTAATTCAAAGCTGAAAAATGGAACACGGCTCTAATTCTGTTCCGTCTACTACAACTCATGTATTGATCTTTCCTTATCCGATACAAGGAAATGTCAACTCCATGCTCAAGCTAGCAGAGCTCTTAAGCCTGGCCGGTGTTAATGTCACCTTCCTGAACACTGAGCACAACCATGAATGTCTAACCCGTTTTACAGATATTCAAGCCCGTTGTTTGAACTACCCAGGATTCAAATTCATGACAATACCTGACTCCCTTCCTGTAGATAGCTCAGGACCAGGTTCCTTCATGAATCGGTTTGAGTCATTCAGATTGAGGAGCAAGCCCATATTCAAGCAAATGCTTATTGAAATTAGTCCACCGGTTAACTGTGTCATAGGAGATGGGATTCTGGGATTTGTCCTTGATGTTGCCATTGAGCTTGAAATCCCAATTATTCATTTTCGTGCCATTAGTGCCTGTTGCTTCTGGACTTCTTATACCGTTCCTGACATGATTGAAGCTGGAGAAATTCCGATCAAAGGTATCGATCCGCTTATATATATATATATATATATATATATATATATATATATATATATATATAT
>CATIWR010567519.1:0-28664 GCA_949677035.1 Omphalea diandra | reverse complement strand
TTTTGTATGAAATCTTATTTCAGGAAGAGTAGACTAAAGATTGCATCCAGTATACTTTTCAAAGTCGTTGTCTAGCAGTGTAATAGAGGTTGGGCCAGTATGCAGTCAGTTAGTATTTTAGTTTGATTATTCATGTATGTTCTGTTGTAAATAATTACTAAGTGGTGAACAAGAGACGTAATGAAAAAAAAAAAAATTTAATCAGGTCTTTTAAATGACAATGGATAGACTTAAAAAGAAATTTAAATGATTATTAAAGGGGGTGTGACATCTGGACTCTTCAAAAATATGCCAAAAAAGTATTTATTGGGTTTGTCTTTATTATTCCGAAATATTTGAAAAGGCATGTATTGCATAATCGCTCTTCGTTGTTTGAATGTTGTGAGTGTAACAAGTTTTTGTTAATCTCATGTTATACTTATTGTCTATTAGTTGTTAATCTCATGTTATACTTATTGTCTATTAGTAAATTATTCGAACGTTGTTTGATGTTCGGTTACACGGTGTACAATTTTTTAAGGGTAAATACCTTTCATTTCGAGGGCACGTGTCCTCAATAATAGTGTTCAGTTAAGCGAATGCTATAATAAATAATTATTTGATATTTATAAAATAAAATATTTTATTGATTTATAATATCAATATTAATAGATATCAACACGAAAATAATGGGATATTAAACATTACATAATTGCTCTTTTTTTTTTTTAAGTTGATAAACATAGCTAGCTAGTCGATGTTGAACGTAGGGATGTGCATGGATCATGGATAATACAGAATCAGATCGATTAATTAATTAAAAAATAATTGAAATTCAAAAAACTGAAAAATAACTAAATCGATGAAAATCGTAACAGCAATTCAAGCTGATATTAGTTATTAATTTTTATCTAGTCCGATAATTAAATCAAACAAATCCGAACTATTATCCAGAACCTCTCTCTCTATCTTTCTCTTTCTATATGTATGTATTTATTTTTAATCTCATATATATTTAATTTTTAAATGCTTATGTATATATGCATATATATGTAGAAATTCTTATTATTTTATAAACTATATATATATATATATATATATACACACTCTATTTTTATAAATTTAATTTTTTAAGAAAAAATATCTAAAATATCTAAATATCCGAACTGAACTGAATCAATCTCTTAGTTTCGAATATCCAAACTAAATTGAATAAAAAATCAATTCAATTCGGGATTAATATTTTTTTATTTCGATTCAGTATCAATTATTTTTATTTTTTAAATAATTAATTTTTGATTTAATTCTAAATAATTTCAAATAAACCGTTCATAACCGGAACAATCACCCCTAATTGCTTTCCATTTTGACAATTGATGGGTGATTGGAGGAAGTAGATGACCGCTAAGTTTAAATTTGAATTAAAATATTAATTCTTAAATATGCGTTGATTTGAAACAAAGCAAAATACATCTTTTTCTCTTTTGATTTTCTTTGTGAGAATAAATTAGTGGGATCATGATTTTGTTGTTTTATCCTATCACTTTTAAAGAGTAAACTTCATGATTTTGGTGCTTAAACTTTGAAGAAATAAGTGAAAAATAATGCGAGGGGAAAAACTGAAAATACAAAATAAAAATTTGGTATATAATTAAGAGTATTATAGACTTTTGATACAAATTTTTAATAGACAAATTAACAGAATATAATACAACATAACAAATAAAATATTATTTTATATGCTTTTAAAATATGATGAATAATTTACTTAAATATGAAGATTAAAATTTTATTAACCACATAATATTTAAGAACTTTATTCAAAAATTGATATAATTTGCCAAATGAATTTTTTTTTTTTGAAAGTGTCATGTGTTGAACACATAATTTGTTTGGTTAAATTTTATTAGGCTCCAATTGAATCGAACTGAAATCGAAAATCCCTAATATAAATAGTAAAATCTCAAAATCTAATCGAATTGAATTGATTTTTTAAATGAAATAATACTGAAAATTTTATATTATCCAAACTAAAAACTGGATTGAACCATTTATAACCGTCTCGTACTTAAAAAACCAAATCGAACCATAATTTCATATATATATTAATTTTACTAATTAACTCACTCAATTAACACTTATTTATTTTAGTATTTGAATGATTAAAAGTGAAAAATATAAATTTTATTTTATTTTGATTTATGAAAATAAAAAAATGTAAAGTTTAATTTTTAATAAATTGAAATAACTAAATATCCGAACCGAATTATCTTGAAAAAACTGAAGAATCGAATTTAACTGTCTCAAATTTAGGAAAAATTAAATCGAATCGAACAAAAAATTTAAGATGATACTAATTCTCTATTTTTAGAATTCTCATAATTTAGATTTAATATTTTTAAATTCCTTGATTGGACTAAACCGTTGCCCAGATTGGTTCATGGTCAAATTTTAAGACAATGCAACTGTGCATAATATGGTGATGGTGACAATACATAATTAATAAATAGTCGGGTATCATTCATCGTGCAACTGATGATGTTTGATACCGTAAATTGAAGTGTAGATGAATTTTGCTAATTTTGTAGAGTTTTATTTTATTTTATGATTTTGATATGCAACCTAAAAAAAGATTTCTATTTTGATTTTTATAAATTTTGTTGTTGATTTCTCAAAAAAATATATATATAAATAAATAAAAGTTTATCTAACTTTTTCTAGGTGTTGATTGAAATTTAGTATCTCTTGGGTTGCGGTAAGGTTTAGCTAACAGTGCTTAATCATCAAGAAAGCATTGTGTTCCTAACCAATTTAACACGGGTATAATATTGGCTAAAGTACCAATTTTTTGTCTTAAAAGTGGCCTAAAAAATAAAATGAATTATTTTCTCAAATTTACTTTTAAATTTATATTATTTTATCAAAATTACTTATAATCTTACATTATTTCGTTATAAAAGTTCTTTTTCATCAAAATTACTTTCGATCTTCTATTATTTCGTCATAGAAGTCTAAAATATTTATTGAAAATGATATTAACTTAAGAATGACAAACGAGTAGGGCGATAACGATCCTCCATCTTCTATCACATCCTTGTAACGAAATTTTTTTTTTCATATCCCTGTTTCCATATAGACTTCTCGCCCCATAAGGATATTTTGCAAGACAAATATTTTTTTATTATTTATAGAACTTATAACACTATATTTAATTTTTTCATGTCCAATAAGAATCCATTTCAGGATTTCTCATCTTCGGATTCACTTTACTCCATGTCACTATTAGTGGTGCTCATTTCTCATGTTAATAGTACTTTTACACACCATTATACTTTTATTTATCTCATTTCTCTTGTGTTTTTATTTAATTACATCTTAGTCTAGTTCTTTTAAATAATTTATAATTATTAAATTGTGTTATAATACATGCACTATTCTCATTAGTATTTTGGACTTTTATCATGAAATAATACAATATCAGAGATAATTTTGACAAAAATGATTTTTATGACGAAATAATACAAAATTATAGATAATTTTAACTAAATAATACAAAATTATGAATAATATTGAAGAAATAATCTAAGTTTATGAGTAAATTTAATAAAATAGTTTATTTTATCTTTGATTATTATTTTAAAATGAATTTATGAGTTATTTAGTATTTTAGCCGTGTAAAATTCATTGGCTAACTTTAGCTCATCCTTGTTCTCATCACACAAAACGAACGTATCTTTCACCTTGAAGTCAACATTTGCACTAAAAAAAGGGACAAAATTGAAGAACTCCTGGAGATTGTTGGAGCCACCCTTACCCTATATTTGGGAGAGAGGAAAATAAGAGAGGAAGGAAAATAAGAAGATAAAATAAAAGAGGAAAGACAAAATTCATTATTTGGGAAGGGACAAAAAATATTTGAAATTTTTCCTTATGCATTTTCTCTCCAAAATAGAGAGAAAAAATAGAAGAATGAGGAGATTTTGCTGAAATAACCATCTTGCCCTTGGAAATTATAGAAAATTATAGAATATGAGCAAAAACTAGACCGATCCAAATTGATTGAACCGAGCTGGTTCAGTTTGATCATTTAATAAAATTAGTTTATTTTGTTATAATTATAAAAAATTCAGTTTTCAGTTTTTAGTTAGGTTTTTTAGATAAAAAACTGAAAAAATCGAATTAACTGAAGTAATTAACAAATCAAACTCATTTGCATCGAACCAAATTTAAAATACATGTAATTTAATTGAAACAAACAGAACAGAGTCGAACTTTTTATAAGATCGATTCGGTTCGGTTTATAGACACATAAATTTAGGTTTAATCGGTTCGTCTAATTCGATTTTTTAAAAAATTTCGGTTCGGTTTGATTTATTAAAATTTGGCAATAAACCAAACCAAACCTATTGAACCGCCTGTTTGTTCACTCCTAATTACCGAGACCAAAGTTGTTTCATTTGTTCTCATCTTCATTCGGCAATTTCCAAGTAATATTTCAATATTTAAAAAATATTTTGTTACATTTCAACATTTAAAAAATGTATTTAAAAATATTTTAAAAAATATATTTAAAAATATTTTTGTTACATTCCAATATTTAAAAAACAACTCAATCTATAGATATATTTTTTAACATTTCAAATATAAAAAATAATTTTAGAATTTTTGCATATTAACATTATATTGAACATTATATCAATTTTAATTTCATATAAAATCAATTAATTTATAAAATAATTATTTTTTATCATTATACAATATAATTATATATCCAAATATTTTCTTTAATAAAGGGTAAAATTAGAAATATATGAAATATTATTTTCCTTTCCTTCCATATTTGACTATCCAAACAAAATAAAATAAATTTATTTTTCTTTCTCTCCTTTTTATCTAAACATGAGAAAGAAAAATAATTTCCTTCCTTATTTTCTTTACTTCCTGCGTAATTTTGCCAAACACATGCTTAATGGTGTCAATATCATCCATGATGTGCCCTTATGGTCTCATTCTCTCTCTATACATAATCGTTTGAAGTCATAGAAAATGCAGGCGAAATAGACAAAAAAGAAGGGAAAAGTTATGACAGAGTATGGTGTCAAAATACATTAATAGGACATATTCATGTTGTGTTAATTTATTGAGGTAATACAATTATAATTAATATAGACATCAGACACATTTTAGTAATCATATATCCACTCTAACACGATACAAAATTTAAATAAGTTATACAAATATGATATGTATAACTTATTTACTTAGCTTATTTATTTAATTAGTTTTATGTATTACATTTATTTAATTGAGTTATATGCAAGTCAAATAATTTAACATGATTTCTTTTTTTATATATAAATTTATAATTAAAAAAATTATTTTTTATTCAAATTAATTAAAATATTATCACAATCATATATTCCTCAAAGATCCAAGCAACCATCATAAAAATTTCTAAAAAAAAGATTAATTTAATATTGAAATTTAAATATTCTTCTAAATCAATAAAATATATAAAATTTTTAAATAAACATCATCTAACTTATATATATATATATACATATGTGTGTGTAATATTTGAATGACTATTTTAATTTTAACATCATATATAAATTATGTAGATTATAAATAGATAATATTGAGTTAATACAACTCAACACATGTAAAATTAAAAAGATGGTAACAAATTCACGTATCAATTTGTTACACAATTATTTTTAAATTTTGACATAAAATGAATCAACTATTTATAATATGAACTCATTAAACCTCAACTTTAACTCATTAATTTTACATGTTGCACTATATAGTATTTACATATCATGATTTATTTTAACATCTTTATGTTAGAGCTAGAGTTATGGTGCTTATTGTTTCATATTAAGAGGAAAAAAAAAAAAGAAATTTGTAGCAATCAAAATAAGAAAATTTAAAAAAAAAAAGAGGAAAAAGAAAAAGTGCATCTAACATATATGGAGATTCTCCTATTAATAGCATCAATTTTTTTTTAAAAAAAACCTCATAAATTTACAGTGATCAAAACAATGAAAGATACGGTAATGGACACCTGCCAAATATGAGTTCCTTCATCCATCACGTTGATCGAGACAAAAAAAAAAAGAAAAAGAAATTCATAATAATTCAAGAAACCAAACAGGAAAAGAAAAATAAACGAGTATGTGAAGATTCCTCATGGCATTGATTAAAAAAAATGAAATTCATGAAAATGCAGCAAACTAAATGTTCTCTCTTTTTTAGTTATAGCGTTCATCGAAATAGACACGTTTCTTCCATGAGAATATCATATATCTTTAATATGTGATAGTTGTTATTAAAATAAAATGGAATAATTGTTACTAAATATGATACATAGTATAACCGAACAACAACAGTGTTAAAATAAAATGAAATAATTGTTGCTAAATATGATACATTGTATAACCAAACAACAACAGTGTTCGAAAAATTTATTAACAAACTAAAAATACACACGTGAATAATGATTATGTCGTATATTATTTTATGAACATCTCAAAATAATAAGGACAAATTCGAGCCACAAAAGACTGTCTAACATAAATGTCAAAAAACGAAAGTCTTCAAGAGACTAGTGATATCGTTCACCCAAACACTATTGCAACATACATATGTCTTCTATGTGAATATCATATACCCTTTAAGATGGGACAATTGTTACTAAATATGGTATATAGTATAATCAAACAATAACAAGTTTGAAAATTTTACTAAAAAACTAGAAGCACGCACCATTCAGACAACAAATGACGATGATGTGGTAAATATTTTTTGAGATATCTTGCAATAATAAGGACAAATCAAACAAATATTATTTTTGGTACATCTGTGTATAATCTAAAATCAATAAAAGTATAAATAATCATTTTTTCTACAACTAAAGTATATTTTTCTCCAAGGCTTTCTATTATACGCTCTCATTCTCAAGTTCTTTAAGCTCTTAAGATCTCGAAACTCTCATACTAATTTAAGTATCATAGTGGTTGTGGAGGACATAGTCTCCTAAACTCATATTTGCTCATCATTTCGATAAGTCATTTACCATCTTCAACGATCAAATGACCATCATTTAAGAAGTTCATAAAAGTAATTATTATCTTTTTTAAACAATAAATTCTAAATTTTGTGATAATTTCTATTTTGACTAATGAGAAAAGTAATTTTTCTTTGCTAAATGATATTAAAATGAGAAGGATTACTTCATATACATTTAAAATCGAAATACAATTTACTTAAATATAACAAACCACAATAGATTAGATGTTGCAATTTATAATTTTTAAAATAATATAGAGATATTATACACTAAGGGTTTGTTTAGGATAGTTGATAAACGTAGCTAATAGTAGTTTAATATTAAGTGTTTGGTAAATTATGTTTAGTATTTGTTATCAATTTGTAAATGACTAATAAGGTGTATTGTTAATATTTTATATATTGCATTAAATAAATTAAAATACATTAAAATAAAATATTTTCAATTATGTTTGTAAAGTATAATTTCAAAATTTAAGATGTTATAATTATTAATTTGTATTTTATAAAATATTAATAATTATTTCTTGTTAATATTAAACAATATATGTCAATATGTTTTTAATAATTAAAATATTTTGCATATAATTTTTATAAAAATTATATATAAAAATTCAAGATAAATCAGTTTTTGTATAAATAATTAGCACAATATAATTCATAGTTGGTAGTTGAATAATAAAAATTTAAAAATAATAATTGAGTAAGAATAATTTTTATTTTTTTTAGTTATAAGTATAGAGGTTAAAAAAAAACTTCAAATAAAAGTTAATAAAAATTGCAACTGATTGAAATTATATCTACTATAAACTATTGTTTTTGTATAATTTACTAAATAATTATTTTTTAGCTATTGAATGAAAAGCCTCTATCAACTATATAAATTAACTACCTCCTAAACATATTTCAGTTTTGTTCCCCGACTTAAAAAAAAAAAAAAAAAACTTTATAACCTAATAAATTGTTGTTCATGAGTTCCAAATCTACATGCTAATATAGAGTTATACTCGAGAAAATAATAAAAGTTCCAAGTTCTGTTAGAAACAAATTATGCAAGACAATAATAAAAGAATTTAATTATATTGACAAAATTTATTCATTTTAGTAATAAATTTTAAATTGATAAAATTATTAAAATTTTTTATTTTTTCATTAAATTATTCATTTAAATAAAAAACTAAATTCTTTTAAATATAGTCATTAAGATAAAATTAATTTTATTTAAAAAACTTTGTTATATAATTCATTTACAAATAAATTTTGTATTTAGTTTAATTGTAGAATTTAATAAAATATTTTTATTTTTACAAAATAATTTTTTTAATTTATATATGTATAAAAAAAGAAAATAGAGTAATATTTTGAAAATCAAACTGTTTAAATAAAAAAAATTGAAATTAATGATAAATTCAATTAAGTCCATATCAGTTTTCAATATTATTTATTATTATTATAAATACATTTCTATACTTTTTATGTCTTGTTTTGATTTTTAAAGTTATTTTAATGATATTTTTTAAATTTTATTTATTATTGAATCGATTGAATTGGATTTAAGGATGTGCACAAGACATGGGAATACCAAAATAAACTGAAAATCGAAAAATTAATTATAAAAATACTCAAAATAATTAAAAATTTATTATTTTGTACTGTCCAAGAGAAAAAAGTTGGACAATTATGGGGTAGTATTTATATTCATATCAAAAACCATATAATTTTGTCTTGATTTATCTATGTTGAGTACTGTTTTGTTCTCTCTCTCTCTCTCTCTCTCTCTCTATATATATATATATATATATATATATATATATATATATTAAAGAATCACATATTAGAATTGATATATTATAGAATCACATACTTATTTTTTTGCATTTTTATTATGTTTATATTATATAATTAATATATATTTATAATTTAGAATATATACATTACAAAATTAATATATTATAGTTTTATTACTTTTTTTTGCATCATTAGGTATTTGAATTTAAATAAATATTAGATGAATTATATTTATTTAATATTTATATTTAAAAATCAAAAATTTTTAATTGTCTAGTCTTTTTTTATTTATCTCATTTGTCCTACATTCTGCATTATTTTGTTCAAAAGTTTGGTACAAGACAAGACGAACTCCATAATATATGGGATGAGACTGATTCTTTAATTTTGAGAACCAATAATTTTGGAATTGGACGAAAATTTTTAATTTCTCAACTTTACCCATCTCATGTAGACCCCTGATTAGATTGATTAGAGCGGTCCAACCAATAAAAATAAAAAAAGACTTGAAATAGAAAGAGTAGATAAAGAGGATAAATTGTACTAAGTTGGTAAAACCTAAGTCAATACTCTCTTTTGATATTGACAATATAAATTAAAAAATTTTAATGTCAATTTCAAGTGTTGATCTTGTCGATATTCAACTAAGCTCACGTTGAAATTTGAATGAAACTCTTAGTCTCAAATATTGAAATTTGCATTATAATCCATGGTCATGAACTAGAAGATCGCAAATGCTATCTTGTAAAGGAGTTGGATAAATTTGGGTAGACAATTTTATAGTGTATGTCGTATATAGTGTCATGATCGCTACTTTTGTATTCACTTTAAGGGAATCAAGTCTCCAACCATATTATGTCAAGTGTCCCAAAAAACCTTTCGAAACATCAAAATTCGCGATACCAATAGAAAAATAAAAAAGCCAAAACTCTAGTTTGATTAGCGATAAGTGTAGTAGCTTGGTAGCGACCACTATTTTTAGGATTCATTAGAAATATCTAGCTACTAGTTTTTGAAAGGACTAATATCAAGCTGTCATGTGTCATTAGTCATTGATACAATCCGAAATAGAGACCGCAAATTTTTGTCTCGACTACGAATTTCGTCTGAAAAACATTAAATGCAGAATTTGACTAACAAACTTTGGAGATTTTGGGATAGTTTTGTTTGTAACGTTTTTTTGGTGATTGTAGCCTATAAATATACCACTAAATGGACTTGAATGCAAAAAGATAATTATTGATTGTGCCAACACTATTGCAAAATTAATTATCACAACTTTAACTCTTTATTTTTTTGTACATAGTTTTGTGTGAGTTTTAAACACTTTGAATTTAAGTTTAAGAGTGAGCCTTTATACAGAAAACTTTTGTTTGAATTTTGGAATGAAACTTATAAAACTCTTATATAGGTTTCAGTGTTAATATTGTTAAAACACTTGTGTAAGATTTGAGTATCAACCTTGATTTGAGTGTGAGTTTTAAGATAACACTTGAAAAGTTTTATGTGAGATTAAACACTAAGTTGAGTGCAAGTTTGTAAAATACTATTGATTTACTGAAATATTCAATTGGTGAATTAAGAAGTGAATGTGTGGTTGGTTAATGCCAAAACTATTGTAACTCTTTTGTCTTTATTTTTCCTTTACTATTTCTCTAATATTTTAATTGTGTGTTTCCTCCAAAATTCAAAATTTTCACCAATTGAACCTCATTTTTTGGTGCATAAAGGTCAACAAGATTTGAAAAAAAAAGAGTACGAAAAAATAAAAAATATTTTAATTAAGAGTATTTTTGCCATAATAAATAATTTATAATTTTAAAAATCATGTAAATATTTTATTAAATTAACACAATTTATTTTATTTATAATAAATTAATAATTTTAAAAAATTAAATTAGAAATAAATTTTTTATTTATATTATATCCACAAAACAAGGATTTATAAATAAATTTTATACAAATTATATAATTTATTTATATCAATTGTTTTCGACTTATCTATGTTTGCCAGGGCAATGTTGGATTTAGAGGGCCATTTTGCCGCGTATTGTTTCCCGCCGAAATCACTCATCAACTCTCACCATTCTCTCTCTATCGATCCTCACCTGTCCTGCAACGCCTCACCACGAAACCTGCACAAATGGACATGGACATGGATATCCCTCTTCCCGATGCGCTCTAATGGCTCGAAGCGAACTCTCAGTTACGCGAAGACCACCTAGACCCGCCCTCACCGCAGCCCTCCCCCTATGAGGAACCAAAATCACCCCCTCAGTCACCTCCAACTGCTTCCCCAGTCAACGGTCGCAAGCGCACCCGATCTGATGGTCTAGATTCTCCGAATCATAAAGATAGTGCCACGTCAGACGAGAAGAAAATTAAAATCGACGATGTTGTGGCGGAGGTTGACGAGGACTGGCTCCAGTACTCGCCGCGGCAGGGGAGGAACGGTGGTGACAAAGAAAGAGATGAGAGAGTGGAGGCTGTTGTTGTGGAGGAGGAGAGGATTTTGTCGAGATACCCATCGGAGATTGATGGTGATTTCATTCCTGTGACCGCGCCAAGTGGTGGCGATAGGGTTTATGCTAAGATGTGTAGAATGGAGACGGAAGAAAGGTCCTGGAAATTGAATGTGAAATCGCATTCTAATGGTAATTCAAATTGATACATTGATTATGCGAAATTGGGTTGAATGTTTGATTACATTTATTTACATCTTACCAAAGTAGCCTTAGGGTTATTTCCAGCCCTTAGAAAAGTTTTACTAGTTCATATGTATCGTATCTATTCACTTTGCAGATCTTATCTTGAAGCCAGTCAATGTTCTTGTCCAAAAAATGGAGGAAAGGACTTTCGCGACGGTAAACACTAAACATCATGGAGAATAGTATTTGCAAGATTAGAATGATGAAAAAATATTGATAATGCAGTTGGTTTTTTGGTTCAATAGTGAAACAATTTCACCAGGTACATTACGTCGCTAATTTTTTCCCTGTTATGATTTATCTGTATGGTTTTAATGACAGTGCTAATTTTTGTCTAAATATATTTCTCAACATATGCAAACTTCCCATTTCCCTTGTTGATAGGAAGTTTTAACTATAAGGGATGAGATGCTTTACTTCCAAGTTTGTTGCCAATTCATTAAATTAGATTAGATGAGCTTCAGTGTTATCTTAGAGGTGAAACATCAAAACATCTTCTAATCATCCTTTATCTGTGAGGTGCATATCAACCATTATGTGCGTTCAAATTGACACCAGGTTAAATGGATTCTGGTTGTTTCATAGCATAATGCTGTCCAATGAGGTTTCCAATGTTCTCCTGCAGCATAATCCTTGCAGAAATGAGCATTCAAGTGCCTAATGGTTTCTGAATGAAAGAAATTAACCTCATGAATCACTATAATTATTGAGGACTTCTGACAGTGTCGAATAATTGCCAGCTTATATATCTTGGTTGTAGATTGATTGACCTTTTTTCTCGTTACTTAAGGTTAGACAAAATGTTAATATTGCTTTATTAGAAGTTAGCTGAAATGCTAACTAGGTTGGGATGGTACTAGGAATATGTCCTATGTGCAATCTTAACAAGAACCAAAAAAAAAAAAAAAAATCGCATTATTTTTCTGTTGCATAAGGCATTGCGAGCTAGTTCTGAAGGTCAAAGTCATGTGGTTCTTAATGAAACGCAATTGGTTCAAGAACAACTTTGGGCGGACAAATATGCTCCAAGTTCATTTATCGAGCTCCTTAGTGATGAACAGGCAAATTGTGAGGTTCGTGTACCAAGCTCTAAAAGATAAAGTTTTCCAAGAGCGCAATTGTCGTGAGGCAGCAGTTCCTTTGGACCTTTTTGTTTAAAATTCTAGATGGTTGTCCTATTGCAGGTTCTCTTGTGGTTGAAACAATGGGATTCATGCGTCTTTGGATCTGAAATTAGGAGTACATCAGATAATGTTCTCTCTGCTTTGAGACATCATTCTTCCATTGCTCAGCAGAAAAATCCTTCTGATTCAACTTTTTCAAGAAAGTCAAGAGACTATAGATGGAATAATGTAAATTTTAAAAATTCTTACAATTTGAATGAAAATGATAATGAGGAAGCAATTCAGGACTTATGGAGCAAAAAGTCAAGGCGTACTGGTCCACCAGAGCAGAAGGTCGGAGAAAAACTAATGGACTTTCTATCTTAAAACTTGCCTAAAAAGAAGAAATTAGATTTTTCAAAATTCTTTTGTTTTGAATCCATATTTTTCATCTTTGCCGCTTCTCTTATTCATACATGTTAATATGCACATCTATTTGCAAGTTGATGAATCTTAAATTTAGGAATGATGAAATTGTTGACCTAAATTTTCCTCTGGATTGTTCATGGTTTTCAAGATGAGATCGTTTGTTGCTTCTTTACTCTCTTTATGAATCTGTTACGAATTATAGAGTGAAATGTGTTAACCGATTTGTTTATTAAACTAGTTCAAATTAGAATTGCTTCTTTTCTCCTTTTAAGGGAAAAACTTCAAAACCACAATGCTCAACTAAAGCTAGATAATTTTGAATCATCTCTAATAATAACTGTACCCCGAGTCATGTAGGTATTGCTAGTGCGAGCTAGAGAATGATTTTGACTTCTATTCCACTTGATCTTCAGTCCTGGGACAACTATTTTTATTTTTACATGTTTGAGTGACATGATGTTTATGAGTAGTTGTGCAATAACAAATTGACCAACATATCATCTCCTTGTCTTTCATTAGGACGAAAATCCCTGTTTTGTTAACTAATGCTAACAAACTAATGAACATATTTCTTTTTAAAGATTGGACACAAGTTACATCAAATTCCTACCAAATGAGCTTCATTGTATTCGTTTTTGTTTCCCCTATATTTATTTCCTTTAATATTGATGATAATATTTATCAGTTGGTTATAGAAATCTAGTTCTTTATTTTCGCCTGGTTTTATTAAGTTCACAAATTCTTCAAGGGGCAACCTTATTGTTTTTCTAGGTGAAATGCTGAGTGCTTCGCCTATGATAACTTGCTACTTATAGCCAAGACATTGAAAGTGAGAGTCAAAACTGCTCTAGTTAACAATAACTTAATCTAAAATCAAGTTGGACTTGGTTTTATGGATTTGTTTTCTTCATTCTTCTTTAAGTCTATATTTATAGTCTAATAAGCCATTTGATAATAGTTAGAATTCCACCTTTATGATAAAGTTAGAACCAACAAGAAGCTGGCATTCCATCCACTCTTAAGAATCCATTTTTTCTTGGTTCAAATATTTTGACCAAATAGTCATGTATCTCATTTCCACTAGATTCTATGTGAATTCCATTTCAATTGCATAGATGTCTGGTGGAGGTAACTATTTGTGTGTTTGTAGTTGCTAATGCATTTTAAAAATTTTCTATGTGAAAAACTAAAGTCATATTCCGTAGACAAAGATCAGTTTTATTTTCTTTTTATTTATTGTAGGTATTTCTTTGTTATCACCTTTTGGACTAATAATCACCAGTAACTGAATGTTGTGACCGTTGCAGATCCTTTTACTTTGTGGTCCCCCTGGGCTTGGAAAGACCACACTTGCACATGTAGCTTCTAAGCATTGCGGATATCGAGCTGTGGAGGTTTTTTCCTTCTTGGCTAACTTCTACTTTTTATTGGACAAGTAAGCATACACACATAGAGAGACATGATTGCCAAAGGTCTATATTCTTGGTTTTCAATTGCAAAGCAAAATATCCACCTTTGAATTACCTAGAATTTGATATTCTTTGCTTTGTTATATTGGAGGAATTTTATCATGATAACTTGTTGTTTAAGAATTTTATGGTTGATAGTGATATGGCCTGGCATATATGTTCTATATTATTTGAGAAGTTTTGTCTTTAGTTTTTTTTTTTAGCTTATTTTTGGTTCATCATCTGAAGCTTCAATTAGGTTTCTTTATATTGCTTTTTTTGCTGATTAAGAACTTTGATCTGTATAGATTAATGCTAGTGATGATAGGTCCTCATCTACAATTGAAGGTAAAATACTTGATGTGGTTCAGATGAATTCTATAATGGCTGACTCAAGGCCCAAGTGTTTGATTAGTTACATTTTTCTAAGTTTTCACTTGTTTCTTTCCTAATATTGGAGAGTAAGTAAGAAATTAACAATGCTTTTCTTAGGTAATTGATGAAATAGATGGTGCTCTTGGTGATGGAAAAGGTGCTGCGGAGGTTATTCTAAAGATGGTATTTTGTTATTGCTTTCTATTCATTATGTCATCTTGTTTTTTGAAGTGTACTTGGATCTGTAGTTTTTTGTCTTCCTCCCTCCCTTCTACTGAATAGTTGCGTTCTTTAATATAATTTTGTCTTCTTTGGTTGGTATAGTTACTCTTGCAAACCTCTCATCATACCCTTTTCATTTTTCGAATTCACTGGTAAGTTAAAATGTTTCAGAGGCATTTTCATTGTTTTATTTGTTGATATTGGTTAAAATTTTCTTTCATCTATTTTATGTGTTTCCATTCTTTGATCTCCTTTGCTATGTGGTTGTCAACTCATTTCTTGTACTTCTACTAAAAGTTCTGTACCAAGCATTTTGCACCAATTTGGGCTCTATAAAGCCCCTATACCTCTGCTTTGGCTCTTTGTTCTAATTGTTCTCTCTATAAGATATTCAGAGGATTTGAGAAGCATGCACTTGAGCATCTTGCCAGAAATTTTCCATACTGATTCTGTATTTTGGTGCTTTATTATTACTCATGCAATTTTTCCAAATTTCCCAGTTTTAGCTCTGTGTTTTTATCATCAATTATATTGATTATGTCCATGCAGGTTTCTGCTGAAAGGAAGTGGGATACTGGGAAGGACAATGTTGCTGAAGGAGACCAATCACGAAGGGCAATCTCGAAAAAGGGGCATAAGTCCATGTCACTTTCACGACCTGTAAGTTAGGAACGGTACTTGGTTTAATTTGTAATTTTTTTCCCAATTGTCATATCATGTTGATTGTCTTTTCAAGTGATTTGTATATGCAATGATCTGTATGCACCTGTCTTGAGACCATTTCATCAAGTAGCAAAGTAAGTCTCTCTTAATGCATCACTATGTCAATCTTTTCCTGAATTCTAGAAGTCATCCAATGCAAGTCTAATGCTGCTCTCAAATTCTCGTAAGTATAGGACGATCAAAATTGTTCTAGTCTGGCATGAAATATGATATTAAACCACTAAGTTCTTATTTGGGCTGAAAATGAACTGTCTATAATTATGAATTGTGGTTTTGATTGAATTAAGGCTGGGATCTATTATTGTGGGTGAGATCATACATAGACAGAGATCCTGTGATACAAATAACATGATTTTTGTATATTTAATTTTTTTAGTTTGTCTGACAACTAAATGATCATTGGACCATTTACTTGAAGGTATACTGCTGTTCTATGCTGGAACAATGTCTTGTTCTTCTAGTTTACTATATATAGTGATTATTTGCACGAGTTCTATTGTTTATCTGGAATGTTGAGTGTTTAAGATCACTGTATTGATGAATAGTTACTCTTTTAACAGGGTACATATATTTGTTCAACCAACAATTAGTCGTGTGGTAAATAGGTGATAGTTGTCTACTAATTTTTTTTTTGTTTTCAATAGCTGTAACATTTTCAAATCTGGTCTTTAATTTCCACCATTACTTTAAAGCCTTAAATCTTAAATCGTTAACCAAAGAGAATTTATATGGATCACCGAAAATAAAAGCACATGTTACAAACTTAACTGACATCTCAATGATATATTTTGATAAGCTATTCACTAAACACATTGTTTTGTTTTATTTGAAGATTTGGTATCTCAAAATTGTTCTATCCAATAAAGAAGCTAGCAATTTGTCTCGCATCATGGGCACCATGCAATTAGTTGGGTTCCAATTTTATATGTGATTAAGTAGAGTTCCATTTCTATTGTCATTTCATGCAATGGTTTGTATTCCAATTTTACATATGACCAAGTAAAGTTCCTTTTTTATTGAAATTCAACAAATTGTATTTGACCTACTTTTTTGTATAGGAAAAATCAATTTTGTGTCTTTATATCTAAAATTTGCAATATTATTTTCCTAGTCATGTCTATGATAAAATTCAAATTGTATTCCAAAACTTAGTCAGGCATGATATTTAAACTGAATCTAAGGAAAGTCTGCTCATGTTTGAGTTTAATACTTGAGATCAGAAAGTGTTATCCAAAAAAGGAACATTAAGTTCCAACAGATTTATTGCCTTTTTCTGTTTGCAGGGGAATTGGAACCTTATCTGAGGTGTTTCATAAAATGCTTTAGTGAGTTAAAAGAACATACTAATATAAGAAAGAATATAGCTACTAACCTTCACTTTCTTCAACTTTTGTTGTTTCATTATGAAATCTCATGTATTACTAGGGTAAATTACACTATAAATCACTTAAATATAAAGATAATTTTAATTTGATCACCTAAAAAGAAATTTCGCTATTGCAGTACTATAATTATTTGTTTACTTTAGTTCTAACTTTCGGCCAAATCATGATCTGAGTGTTGACCTAGAGCAGTAATGCTGACTCATCACTTTGACTCAGCAAGTGGAGTCAATTTTCCTCTCCTAATCAGTTGATTTTAGAAGACCTTGACTCAATACACTAACCAATCAAATTAACAATTTTGTTCTACCATATGCTCTCCTAATTATCCTGTGCCACCATTTGCCCTGTTGCTCTCTCTCTATCGACACGATCTCCTCACTTCAACAAATATTCCATCTAATAAAATCTTTTTGATAAATAAAATCTTAATTCAGATAAAATCCCACAACTCCCCAAAAAAAATCAAATGCCCAAATTCTAAAATATCTAACAATTTCTCTTTTCCAAACATCCATTCATCTATCCTTCAAATTTAGAAATCTGGGATTTCAAATTTCAGCTATTTCCACCCTTAAAATTTCCTAATTCAGATGGTTATCCATATAAAAAATTGCCCTCGCGAAAGAAAATGGAAACTACAAATGTTTCATCCATACTGTTGGGCTCTGTTGACACCTCACCACTCCTTGCCCACTTGATAGCCGACCACCTCAGAAATCTACTGCTCTTGCACTGCCTACTGTAGCCCCTCTTTACCCGCGCATGCACAACAATGCAACCCCTTTGCCTTTTGCAACTCTTCTCTCACGTTTCCCTCAAGGTCCGTTGCATGGTTTAATTTTAACTTTGTATATTTTATTTAAGCATGATTTTGCTTGGTTTGGGATTTTGCTTCAGATGTTTGGGTTATCGTTTGGTTGAATAATGTGTGAAATTCAATAAAATGTTAAAAAGCTTTGAATTTTTTTGTTGAGGTGAACCTATTAGGTTCAAACATTAGCTTCTGATGGAGATAAATTTGGTGTTGAATTTCTTTAGAGAGAGAGATATTAGTGTTTGATAAGAGATAGAATTTGGAATTTTTTGGTTGTTCAAACCGAACCAAATAAAGTAAAATCGAATAAAACTGAAATATTCATAAGAATTAATTGAATTGAACCGAAATATTTATAAAATTGAATCAAACTGAATTGAAAAAAATTGATTTGATTCTGTTTTTTATTTTGGTTTTGCAAACATCAACTGAAATATTATCATATATTTTCTTTCATATGCTAAAATAATGGAATACATACAAGGATAACGACTTTTCCATGCTTACACTAGACATGAAATTAAAAAAGAAGCCTTTCGTAACGGGCTTTACAAAGTAAATTAACTAGAAACCAGTTTATCAACTGAAGAAGTTAGAATCTGTTTCTCACCCCCTACACTAAATGTTGCATAAGAGATGCTCCAAAATATTATTCAAAGTCTGAATTTCATATTGAAACACAATTAACCCAAAAATCCACGCAACTAAACAAGAATTTATAAAATTGCATGAGAAAAATTAATAAATTACAACAGTTAACAATATAAATATAAAATTAATGCTATAAATAAAATAAATTAATCCTAAATTATTAATTACAGAAATCTAAATAAATTAATAAAAATATTAATCTCAAAATTAAATTTACACAAATTAATCCTAAAATTATCTTAAACTTCTAATTAAACAAATCAAAATACATTAACCATAGTAGATTAATATGAATTCATGGAAATTTTATTTTTGTGAAAAGGAAAAAGAAAACAATCATGTATAATAGTTGCTGCTGGAGATAGATTAAGAATTGATGGCTGCAATCAATGAGAGCAAGGTATCGTCCACAATCATCCCAGCAAGATAGAGGCAAGTCACAGTGATATCGCCTCAGGTGACGTTAATGAGTAGAAGAGAGAAAAAAAAATAAAAAAGAAAGAGGAAGGGCTCATGTTAATGAGAATAAAGGATCAAATGTGTTCCTTTAGTAAAAAAAAAAAAAAAAGAAGAATGAAGGAGAAGAAGAATAAGAGAAGGAAGACACGGAGGAGGAGGAGGAGAAGAAGAAGAGAAGGGGGAAATGGAAATGGATGCACATGTTTACAAAAGTGAAAGTAAATGCAGGTTTTTTTTGGTTGTTGTTGTTTTAGAATGAAAGACATAAATGCCCTTAAGAGCATTATAAAATTACAAAATATCGTATTTGTTTTATTTTGATTTAGTTTACAGAGAATCAAAAAATTTCAATATTAACAACTGAATTATAAAAATAACTGAATCAAACTTAACCAAATTGATCGGTATAGTTTAGTTAGAAAGGGAGAGAAGAGAAAGGCAGATGGGTAGAAGTGTAATTAGACTTAGTAGATGGGTTCCATATGGCTGACTAGGTAGAAAGAGGATGGTGGGCTCCATAAATGCTGAATTAGTATGCTTCATTGGCTCCAGCTAGCCAAAACACCGCCTGAGAATTTGATTTGGTTAGAAAATCTGCTTAATGACCTTATGACTGTAATAATGAAAATTTATTTTAGGTGACCAAATTAGAATTGACCCTGTAATTAGATGACTTCTGCTGCAATTTACTTGTATTATTACATGAACTTCCCTCACCCTTTCTTGTTTCATTACGAGATGTCATGTTTTAATTTCAGACTCTCTATTTCTAGAAAGAAACCTGTAATTATATGTATACAGAGATACTGTTTAGTTGAAATTGGAATGCTTAATTAATTTAGTTGTCTGAAATGGATCATTATAGGCTCAAATATATATGCAACAAGGAGGGAATGAAAGTAAGTTCCATTGCCCTCACTGCACCGGCAGACTACACTGGTGAGTTTTATTTCCCCTCATGGAGAGTTTCTGATAAAATTCATGTGAATAAAGATATTTTATATCTCAAATTACTTTTGATGCCAAATATGCATCTTGACTAATGCCTTGTAATGCAAAATATTAGAATCAGTTTATACTTTATTCTATGAATTTCCCACTGTATTTTTCTTGGCATTCATTTTCTTGTTATCCTGTTGTCTCTTTTAATTTTCAGAATGTGATATATGCTCATGCTTCAATACACTCCAGTTTCTTAACAAGAAGAAGGAAGCCCTTAATGTGGTAAGCGTTTAGTTTGGTGGTGTAATCTATTTATAGAATTTGACAAACATAACATTTCATTTTTTATTTAAAGGAAGGAAAGTTCCTTATTCAATTGGTTGATAATGACAAGTTTCTATTTTTGGCTTCTCCATATTTGTTTCAGTTTATGGATGTTGATTGTAATTATCATACCCAGTAATTAGAAGCAAAAAGAATAGTGAAAGTGATTAAAGAATGAATGCTCCCCTAACATCTGATACTTCATTATTAAGTAAGTTTGCACTTAATTTGACAAGGGAATTGATCATTGAAATTTGGTTTGATTTTAAATCCTATTAAGCTGAGCTTCTGTATGGCAAAGGTTACTCTTTTTAACAGTTACTAATTAGCTCTACCAATATTCTTAGTCTCGTTTCGAAGGATCTTGGATTAGTTAGATAAGCCACTTTGGCTTTGCACAGTATCAATTAACATTTGGCAGAGAAATGTATAATGGGACAAGTTTCTTAAATAGGCAAGTTTGCATAATAATATATCTAAATCCTTGATCACATTTTGCCGGCATCCTGGTCATCTCTAACTTTTGTTTTCAATGTCCTCAGCACTATCTCCCTCCTGCCTTCACTCTCTTCCACACCTCTCCCCATTTGTCTTTCTGTCTATGCATATTTGTAAGAACTGTGATTTTATGCTGCTTTGACTAACAATAACCATTTCACTGGAACTCAGTGGAGATTGGTTCTCAGGTGATTGGTCGAAAGGATATGTCCAAAAATATTTTTGATGTCTGGAAAGAGGTGACATAAAGTGTATATCTTGCTAGAAGTGTTTGTTAACCTTGATCCATTTTCAGAACCTTTATATCTGAGTCCGCTGTCCTCTCTGCAGATTTTCCAGAAAAGAAAAATGAAGTCAGAAAAAAAAATTTAGCTCTGGGGGTCTGTCCTCTGAATTTGACTTTTTGCACTCCCTAGTATCCAACCGGTAAGCAACTAATTCTTGTAAACATCTTTTTCTCTTCTTCAATTTAAGCACCAGGCTTTGTAGGTCAAATGCTCTATGAATATGCAGTGGTGATTATGATGTTATTTTTGATGGGATTCATAAAAACATCTTGCAGCTCCCTTATCATGATCCACTGATGCAAAAGACAGTAAGCCTTGCACACATTCTTGAACAACACTTTAGCTAGCTAAGTTTTATCATTACAGGGTGTCTAACTTATGCTATTTCCAGGTCAAGTGCTTCAATAGTCTTGGCATTTTTGATCTAATACACAAATATATTATGCATACACAGCAAATGCCTCTTTATGGTATATATAAGCCAAAAACTATCTGTTCTTTAAAACACATTGTGAATGCGAAGATGTATTCAAGTTACAAGCTTCTTATTTCCTTTTCCGCTTTTTTGTTCTGTGCAGCTTATGAGCCTCCTCTTGCAATGGTAGTGCACCATCTTGTAGCTCAATTTCAAAAACCAAATATTGAGTGGCCCAAGTCTTATCAAAGGTGTTTTTAATTTTAGCTTTGAGTCAGCTAGGACTTGATTTCAAACATGATTTGTTCACATTTCTTATAATCTTACTGTGTAAAACTTCAGATACCGAACATCATTGATGGAAAAGACGGACATATTAAGTTCATGGAAAAACAAAATTCAACCATATATATCAAGGCATTTGTCAATCAAGTCCCTTGTAGAAGATTCAATTTGACCTTTATTACATGTTCTGTCTCCTTCAACTATAAGGCCGGTAATTTTCTTGCATTCATTGACATCTTTCTTTAATTTGGTTTGTCTGGATGTGTGTGCGTCTCATTTGGTGATATTGCACATTGGCAACTATTCTTAGTGGTATGCAAATTTATATATTTGCAATTCAAATCACAGAAAATGGGCAAATTTTTGTTGTACACTTTGTTTCTTGTTTATGCTGCTTTGTTATCTTGCTTGGTCAAATTTCAAGAAAAAGTACAAATCAAAGGAGTTTCAAGCTGTGGTCCTAGAAAGCAATCCGATGCTTATACTAATGATTTTGTGCTTAGTGTGAGAAGGGAAAACAACATAAAAATTTAAAGATAAAAAGATTAAAAAAGAAAAAGAAAAAGGCTTTGTCCCAAGTGGAGAGGAATTGGATGAGCTTGACAGGGCTGAGATTCTAATAAGTTTTACCAACATTGACTAAATAGTACGTTGGTTTAACCAAAAGCTAAAGTTGTAAGGCACCTGACTGTTGCCAGTCTTGCTGTGAATGACAAGAAGGAAACATATTATAATTTCCACGCCCTCAAACTATTATTGCTATCACTGCTACTATGTTATTGTCTCTTTCTGTCTCTAAACTATCACCACTTTTATTGTGATATTGTTTATTTGTTTGTCTTCTTCCATGTGTTTTGCATATATCTCCCTCTTGCTCTCTAGTAAGGACAATTTTTATTTTTGGTTATTGATGCATGCTCATAGTGTTTGATTTTTAATCTCAGGTGACATTGCACTTACTATCACAAAAAGACAAGAATGATCTGGATCAGTTAGTCAGCATAATGGTTTCCTATTCTGTGACATACAAGAACACAAAATATGATCCTTATTCCTTTAACAAGGAACATGAAACAGCTTTAGATGCCTCAGCACTTTCCTTTGATCCTCCCATCTGCGATTTCATTAACTTTAAGGTCTGAATTGTTATTTGACATTCATTATAATTTATATTTGTTTTAATGTCTTACATTCTTGTTTGTATTGTCTTTCTGGAAATAAACAGGGGTATAATTCTGGTCATCATGTGCTTCCCCTAGCAATGAAGCAAGTTTTGGTTCACGAGGTGAGTAATGTGGTGTTTAATGCTTTGGTTCAGATTATTGGCTTGTTGAGTTTACCTTAAATTCAGAAAATCACTGAAAAAGAAAAACAGCATAAATTGGCTGAGGACACTTGTTTGTCAATTTATGCATTATGGTTTGCATGCCAGGCATGTATTTTTGGAGCTGGACACCAAAGGATAAAATACCTTTGCCTATGCTTACGTTGAATAAACCAGAAAATTTCAATCATACATGTCCACTGTTTTTAATATAGAACCCTTAGAATGTCAACCCTTTTAGGTTCCGACTCTGTGCCTGATGAAAGCTACAACTTTTACTCCTTTAAATCACAATATTAGTCTTCTAACAGATCTAAAACTTTCCTTTTTTTTTTTCTCTTGATCTTTCACACAAGCACAAGTAGGATATCATAATTCTCATTTCTTAGCATTTAAAAGAATTCCATCTTCTGACCTGTTTCAAAATTTGCTATGCTTCTTAGCTAGTTTGTGGATGGAATAATTACTTTGGAATAAATTTAACTTTCAGGTTGAGAAACAAAAGATTTTACAAGAAAGCATAACTGTGCATTTAACAGATGGGTGCAATAAAGAAAACGTCAAGTTTTCTGATGGAAAGAATAACAAGCCAAAGTTTGCCAATTACCAGCCATCCATATCTTCTGCAAAAATTGCAACTGAAAAGAATGTACTATCTCTGAAGCAACATAATCCTAGTGGGTCAAACATCTTGGATCGTAGCAGAGGTGCCATGTCTGATGTGAAACTAAATTCACCAGGAAATCCAAAGAAGCCTTGTACTCTCTCCACCAGCTTCTTTGACAGGTGTGAAAATGTTAAAAACATCTTTTGAAAGGTTTACCATTCTGTTTCATGGGATTATAATAAAGATTGTTCTTTTTCCTTTTCCAAATTATGTTTTATGATGAATCTCTCATTTATCATTGCAATGTTATGATGAGATCATGATTTTTGAGCTAAAGCTTTCACTGAAAAAATAAGTGTGAACAACATGATTTTGAACTGTGGTATAGCTCTGGATAAAATGGACTTCTATGCATCCCTGTTGGTCAGTGGTTGTAACCTTTTTCCTTGTGTTTATCTCTTGTTCTCTATATTGCACATAATTTGGATGCCAGACTCTAATCACCAGTGTCATATTTATCTTGTACATTATGAAGGCAATGTAATTTTATCTCCTCTTTGTGTAATGTATGTAGCTATAGTAATCCAAATATAGTGGATTATGAAGAAAATATATTTTTGTCTGTCCAATTTTAAAGCAGGGTACTGGTAATTAATAACAAGTTCGAAAATTATTCCTTTTAGCTGCTGATCTATAGGTTTTCACTATCAATCCAGGTATAGGAAAGTGAGTAATAAAGGTTCTCAGAATACTGACATTGATGCCCAGAATACAACCACCTTAGAAAGGGATTCACGCTCTCTGCTATTTAAGTTTAATGAGGTATGTTACAGAATAGAATTCAGTGTTTCATCTTATAGATGCAATATTATATGCATGATGGTAAATTTCTATTCCAATTGTTGTAGTCCTTTGATGGAGCGAATTTGCGCAAAAATGATGTGGATACTGGATGTAATGAGAAAGAAATATTATTGTTATTGTCAGGAAATTCATTAAAGGCTCGCTATTTACAAATACCATTTGCTCACAAAGAAGTGACGGGATGTAAATTTTCATTCAAGGTTTTAATGAAGTGAGCGTATGACTCATGCTAAGTTTTATAATTTTCTACTTGAAACTGAAATTCATATATTTTCTTGAAATTCAAATACAAAAAGCAAACAAAACCAGCAACTTGTCTTATGAGTTGCGACCAGAAATATCATAGCAAATTTGGTTTTGGAGGTCTTATCTTAGCCTAGTTCAGACTTGGATCACACACCGACTGTAACACCCTCTCTTTCTCATTGTGTTTGCAGGGTTTCACAAATGCTGTTAAAAGGCCTGTTCGAATGCGAGAGTTTATTTTATGATGATTTGGCATTGCTTGGAGCAATGTGGCAGTGCCATTTGTTCATTGCGTCATAATTCATTCATTTATGTTCTTTCTTTAACAGGACTGTATGATTATATTCAATAATATTTGAACTTACCTGGTGGGGAGATGCTGTCTAACCATATGGACTTCCTACTGCGAGAATGACTGAAACATTAAGTCAATATCATGCTGTTCCTTGATTCAATAAGAGATATTCATCCTTCAATCTAGCTGGTAATTGTTTAGAATAGCATGATGTTTAGCACTTGGAAAGGCAGTGGATAGGATTGAACTTCTTATCTCTAGATCAGCTAATGGTAAAGCTCAACTATAAAAATTGCCTTTTAACCAGTGTTGTTCCTTTCATTAGCTGTCAATTGCGGTTCAGTGATATTGAATCTTCAGCTTAGCTAGATCATGGATAGGTTGTGATGATTTTCAACTACTGAACTCTTAAAAATGGTTCATGATGCTTATGATTGCCAAAGAAAAGCGGTCAAAAGATTTGTTGAGCAACAGTAACTTATTCTCCCTTCGAAGCCTATGTACATATGATGCACGCCTTAAGTTGACAGAGTTTTAAGGGATTGGGATGCGGGAGATACAGAGAAGTGAGAACATAGAGATGATTGGGTACACGTAAAATACAAATATTGAGACTCATGGACACAAGCCCCTCTCACCAACATGGGAGATTATCAAGTGCACCTTGTAGGTGCTTCTCACATGCGTATGAATCCATTATATTTTCAGGTGGATCCTATTAGTTCTTGAACGCATCTTAAACTATATTCTTGCACGCCCATTTGGTGCCTTAAAAATCAATTTCTAGTTCTTGACAACTATATCTGAACATCTCCAGAATTTGAATTATCTGTCGGGGGATCGATTGCTAACCAAAGCAAAGATATTGTAATTGAGATCAGCCCTGCCCAGACATATACAATTGTTGGCGCTCTTCCTCTCCTCCCCAGCAACCCTTTAATAAAAGGGTACATATGAGTCAACACCCAAAAGCTGAAAAAGTATCCTCCAATTAGCTTACCCCACTGTGGTAACACGCTATATATTGTCTTCGAAATCCCAATAACAAGAGCAACCATGTTAGCCACTATAATGGTCAGTGGCACAATGAACAGACTCGTCCATTTAACCATATGTAGATCAGCATAAATGTCATCTTCATCTTCTCCTGCAGACTTGGATGTTAATGTGAAAGAAATCTCAATTCCAGCAATTACTTTTAGAAGCCCTTGAACCACAGCAGCAAAATGAGCACTAGTACCTCCAATGACCCAAAACTGCTTATTTCGCCACCACTCCTCGAGCCCAATTCCAGACCATTTTACTTCAAGAAGGGAGAGGAGAGTTAGTGTTATAGTGATCATAAGGAGGTATAAAAGGAAAGCAATATTGAGTGATGAAACAATGAAGTGTCCTGAGATGAGGGAAAGTGCTGGTAGGAAGCAGTATGTCACCAAGAAGAAGGAAGTGAAGGGGTAAATGCCAACATTCAAGTAAGCAATGCGTTATAAGAATTTTAACCGCCGGCTTGCTAGGAAAGCATTGTTTTTGGAGAAAAAGATTTCGACTGAACCAGTAGCCCATCGAAGAACCTGATGAAGACGGTCAGTAAGATTGATAGGTGCTGTGCCGCGACATGCATCTCTCTTTGTTATGCAGTACACAGACCGCCAGCCACGATTGTGCATCCGGTAACCTGTCACCACGTCTACTGTTACTGACCCATAAATCCAACCTATCTTTTCCCTCCACTCTGTTTTGTCCTCAAACCTACACTCCAAAAGATAAAATATTAAGCTGTTGAAGGACAAATTTTGTTGTCATCAATAACATGGACAAGTTTTAAAGCAATTCCAGTAAGCAAAATCAAAAGTTTTGAAAGAAAGGAGAATTACCAGCAAGAAATGACAGCAACTGCCTCTGCAACAGTTGGTGCATCTAAGGGGGGGCGGGGGACGAGCAGTGCACCAGGAGGCCTGCCACTCTTTACAGAAACATGATCTGCAAGTGGTCGTCCTTGGTGCTTAGCAATGGCTATGGACTCATTGAACATAGCTGAATTACCGAACTTCTTTTGTAGCTTCAAATCAGGGTGCGAGGTCAAGGGTTGCATTTCGGAGTCATCATCCGATTGAGCCTGATGGTACGAAGCCTTTTCCTTTACTGGGCCGAACATGCCTAAGTACTCATTTGCTCTTGGAGGAGGGAAGCCATATAGTGCATATCTTCGAAACATGCACCCGGTTCCTACATATACTGGACCTTGAAGGCCATCAAGTGCTCGCATACTTCCTGTTTCACAACAAAATAAAGTCCAAAATGGCGTCAAATAGAGCGTGGGAAATGAAAATATTTATTAGCCATACACTTCCACAGAAGCACAAAAAATCCAGAATATTACCATCAAAGAAGACAAAGTTATGATTGGCATATCGATCAGACGGATCAATCCCTTCAAATCTTTGTGGGAATTGGATGTAGCATATACGGTCACCACCAGGGTCCATCATAAAGCACATTCCCTCCCTTAGAGCCATAGAATTATAGATGTAATGATCACAATCTAAATTTAGTATAAATGGTCCATTTGACAGTATAGCTGAAGCTCTAACCATGGCATTCATAGCTCCAGCCTTCTTATTGTGGTCATAGTCTGGTCTCTTTTCGCGTGATACATATGCAAACATTGGTATCCTAATATCGACCCCTGTAAAATCCAATCTTTTCTTATCTGGATAACCCATCACAGATTCACTCTCCGGAACCTTGCTCATTATCTGTATACACAATAATAGCCTCAGGTCTCAAGATTTGTTCAACATTGAAAATGTCATTCTGTGAATGACTTTCAGTCTGTCTCGTAGCATAAGAGGTCAACGTTATCAGTATACACAATATCAGGCTTAGATTTCAAAAATTGTCAAGCATTATACATGTCAAGAAAAAAAAAAGAACATATTATTGCCATTTCGCTGAGTAGTATGTGTCATAGTATAATATGTTAGAGATTTAACTCTTAACACATTCTTTCTTGAAACATTATTTATGTAAATAGAACTAATAAAAATAAGTTATTCATCAGGAAGATGACCTGCAAGATTTCAGCATGGTCTCCCTTTTTGTGATCAGCAACAGCATTTAGCCAAGTGCCAGGCCAGTGGGTGCCATCAGCCATCCAGGTAGCCTGGGGAACCGCAACCCCCTCAGGAGGCAAAATGCCACCGTTCTTCTCCCGGGCAAGTGCTTTCTCCTTTCTCTCCTCCTTTTTGTTATATGACTCACTTCGTCTACGTATTACTTCGGGTAGACCATTGATCCTCACCTTGAACTCATCATACTCCCTCTTTATCCACCGCCTATCCTTGACAAAATCAGGTCGTTTCTTATTCTTAGTAGGATCAGTTTTCAGGTTAAAATAACTATCAGGATTCCTAGGCTCAATA
>CATIWR010567508.1:0-26114 GCA_949677035.1 Omphalea diandra | reverse complement strand
CCCCCCCCCCCCCCCCCCCCCCCCCCCCCCCCCCCCCCCCCCCCCCCCCCCCCCCCCCCCCCCCCCCCCCCCCCCCCCCCCCCCCCCCCCCCCCCCCCCCCCCCCCCCCCCCCCCCCGGCAAAGACTAATTTAAGAAGTTTCTTTAGACTAGAATTTTAGGAAGGCTTTATAGCCTTGGAAAAGGTTGTACAGTCTTGTATTAAGGGCTTGTGCAGCCTTTTTGATGGCTTGTACAACCCATCAAACTTGGCTAATAGCCCTAGACTTGGCTTGGGTTTGGTCTTTGGACTTCTTTAGGGCTTCTTAAGGTCTTTTATCCTTTACATTGTATGATTCCTTTTGCATTTTAGGGGTTTGATAAATGATTTTCATCATTGGGCTTTGTATCTAAAGGTTTAAAATCTGATGCTCACAGTTGGAAGCTCAATTTTCCTCTTTTAGTCCTTCTTCTTCACTCCTTCATCACCTCTATTCATCTACCAATCCTCATGTGCTCCTTATACTTTTAATAAGTTCCAAAATACCTTCATTTAAAATATTATAACATGAACACAATATATGAAAATTTATTATGCAACTATGCAAACATCATATTCAAATTGAAAATACCTTAAATGCTATAAAGCAAGTATTCATGCTTAAGTCATGTGATGCATATATGCAAATATATCATAATTAAAATACAAATGAATTAGGTTGAGGATGTTACAATTCTCCCCCTCTTATGGAAATTTTGACTTGGAAATTTTACTTATTAAAACTCGAGAATAGATAAGTATAATGTCATCTCATATGTTCCTCTACTTTCCAAATGACCTTCTTAGGCGAGTGATGGTACCATCTCACTTTAACCATTGGTATCACTTGATTCCTTAACTATTTTCGTTACTGATCAAGGATTTCAACTGGCTCTTCATGATAAGTCATATCATTAGATTATTCGATCTTTAGCTCTAATAATATATGGTGGGGATCAGAATGATACCTTCAAAGCATAGAAACATGGAACACATCATGTATTTGGGATAATTTTACGGATAATGCTAACTAATATGCCAAACGTCTAATTCTCTCTATGATCTCATACGGCCCAACATACCTTAGACTCAATTTTCCCTATTTACCGAACCTAATAATGTTTTTCCATGGTGAAACCTCTAAAAATACTTTATCTTTAACTTGATATTCCATTTCTTGTTTGTGTCTATCAACATACCCTTTTTGCCTTTCTTGAGCATCTCACGAAGATCTTTTATCTACTCAGATTTTTGCCATTATATCTTATACCATCTCAGGACCCTTTAATTGTCTCATTTTTAAACATCCTAACAAATTGGACTTCTACATTTCCTACCATATAAAGCTTCATATGGTGTCATACCAATGCTGGAATGGTAGCTATTATTATTTGTGAATTCCATTAATGGCAAATGATCATTCCAATTGCATTTGAATCCTAACACATAAGGTTGCATCATATCCTCTAATATCTAAATAGTCTTCTTTCATTGACTGTCCATCTGTGGGTGAAAAACAGTGCTAAAATTCAAACAACTACCCAAGGTTGTTCGTAAGCTGTTCCAAAAATGAGAAGTAAATCGAGGATCTCTACCTAGCATAATAGAAATAGGAATGTCATGTAATCTCAGAATCCCAATAACATATATTTTAGCCAATCTATAGAGTGATTATGTCTGCCATATAGGTAAGAAGTGTACAGATTTTATGGGTCTACCCACAATAACCCAAACAACTTTATGCTTTTTTTGTGTCTGAGGCAAACCGACAACAAAATCCATTGAAATTTTCTCTCATTTTCATACAGGAATAGGTAAAGGATGTAACTTACCTATCGGTGCTTAATGTTTTGCCTTGATTTGTTGGCTGTTTAAACATCTTGATGCAAACTCAGCTATATCTTTCTTCATCATTGACCATAAAAAATATGACTGCAAATTTCTATACATTTTTGTACTGCCAAGGTTTATAGCATATGGTGCATTGTGTGCTTTCTGCATAATCTCTAATCTCAAACCATCAATATTTGGTACACAGACTTAACTACCCACCACTATCATCCCATCATCTCTAATTGAAAAATCAATCTTCTTACCTTCCTATATCTTTAATAGCATTTTTTGTAAATATGGATCCTTCCTCTGAACTTATCTAATTTTATCATCTGTCATGGAGTTTAGTTGAAATGTAGCCATTAATGTTGTCACATTCTCAATCTCAAATTTTACATTTAAAATATGAAGAGTAACTAAGGAAGTCAAATTATAACCAACCATACCAGTAACAACATCTAAGGTTTTTCGACTTAAAGCATTAGTAACAACATTAGTCTTACCTGGATGATAATCAATAGTATAATTATAGTCCTTTGACAATTCTATCCATCTTATCAGCTTCAGGTTCAATTCTCTTTGTGTTAGAATGTATTTTAAGCTTTTATGATCAATTAGAATTTAAAATGTCTTTCCTTATAAGTAATGCCTCTAAATTTTTAAGGCGTGGACAATGGCTGCCAACTACAAGTCATGTATAGGGTAGTTCAACTCATAAGGCCTTAGATATAGAGAAGCATAAGCTATCACCTTTGTATGATGAATCAAAACACAACCTAACCCTAGTCTTGATGCATCAGTGTACACTACAAATCCACCATTTGTTGATGGCAATGTCAAAACTAATGTTGTAGTTAATATTTTCTTTAATTCATCAAAATTCTTTTGACATTGATCATCCCATTTAAATGCTACATTCTTTCTTAATAATTTTATCAATGGCCCAACAATAATGGAGAATCCTTTCATAAATTAGCTATAATAACCAGCCAACCCGAGAAAACGACGCACTTCTGATACATTTTTAGGCAGATCCCACTTCAAAATGACTTTCACCTTAGCCGGATTAGGTTGAACACCATGTCTGGATATAACATGCCCCAAAAAGACTATTTGTTCCGTCTAAAAGTCGCATTTGCTTAATTTGGCATATAAATGTTTTTCCTTTAAGATCTACAATATGATTCTCAGATGCTGCTCGTGTTCCTCATGATTTTATCAGTATATGAGAATGTCATCAATAAACACAATAAGAAACTAATCAAGATATTATTGGAAGGAATGATTCATTAATGCCATAAATGTTGTTGGTGCTTAATTAATCTAAGAGGCATAACAAGGAACTCATAGTGACTATACCTAGTATGAAATGCAATTTTTGGAATGCCTAGCTTAGCAACCCTCAATACTAATACTCAGATCTCAAATTAATTTTTGAAAATATTATTGCACCTCGAAGTTAATCAAATGAATCATCAATTTTCGATAAGGGATAATTACTCTTTACTATTACTCAATTTAGTTGCCTATATAATCAATACATAATCATATGCTCTGTCCTTTTTCTTCACAAATAACACTGTTGCCCCCTAAGAAAATGTACTAGGTCGAATAATTCTTCTAATTGTTTATTTAATTTTTGTAATTCCACTACTATCATTCGATATGGTGCAATATAAATAGGTGCCACTCCTGATAAGGTCTCAATATTAAAATCAATTTCTCGTTATGGTGGCAAACCTGGAAAGTCATCAAGAAACACTTCTACGAACGCTCTTACTATAGGAATACTTACCAAATCTAAACTAGGAACATTGGTGTCAACTACACTAGCTAAAAATGCATCATAAGCGTCTTTGATCAATTGAAATGCCTGAACAGTTGAGACCAAACAAGTTGGAATAGTTTTACACTCCCTAACAAATATAACTCTTAGTTGTCTTGAAGATCTAATAATCAACTCTTTAGTATAACCAAATAAAACTGCATGATATTTTGTTAACCAGTCCATATCCAAAATAACATCAAATTCCTTAAAGTTCATCAATATCAAATCTACAGGCAATAGGATACCACACACAAGCATTAGATAAGTTCTACATACTTTATTTACAATTACACTACCTCTAGTAAGCATCAAAACACATAAATCATATCCTAAAGATTCAACTGCACCATAGCCCATGATAGAAATTCAAAAGACATAAACAAATGTGTGAATCCTAGGTCTATCAAAACATAGGCATCTAAATTACAAATAGAAATTATACCAAAAACAACTTCAAGAGTTGTTAGAGCCTCTTGACGAGCAATAGTATAAACTCTAGTATGAGTTGGATTATGGGCCATTTGTCTACTACTAAAAATTGAAGTTGATTCATCATGTCCTCCCCTGCCTCTACCTCGCCCTTTGCCTCTATTTGTGTCATGAACATTCCTCCTAACACTACTCTGCCCAACTATCCAAGACTCTTTTCCAATCAAACTTGCCATTGGGCAATCTCGACTCATATGGCCTAACTATCTACAAGTATAACAAGCAAGTCTTTTAGGTCCTTTACACTTTTCAAAATGAGTTATTCCACAATTATTACAAATTGGGGCTACACCTCTACCTGTTGTTCCAACTGGTCCTCTCTTACCTTCAAAACTGCCATAGTTACCTTTACCAAATGCTACTGATACTGATCTACCAAGCTGACTATATCCTTTGCCGCTTTGATTACCTTAATTTCTTAAAATTTCGATCCCCTAAATACTGTGAAACTAATTCTTTATGTTGGTCTATTTAGTTATCTACTCCACCCCGAATAACTTTTCTTCCTTTTTGCCTTAATTATATTCTTCACTTAGATTACCTACTTAGCTCCGATAGCTACTACTAATTATGCAATATAATTGGCTGGCTTAACTCCTAATCGATTTTGAATTTCTAACTTTAGTCCCTTTTCAAAGTTATGGCACTTCAATTCCTTTGTAGTTATATACTATAGGGCATATCTCAAGAGTTTAACAAATTGTACCTCATAATCCGCCATATCATATCATTTTGCTTTAAATGGAAAAACTCCATCTTCTTCTTATCTAAGTATACTATTGGTGTGTATTTATTTGCAAACTCCTTTAGAAAATCATCCTATGTCAAAGTCATCGGTTGAGTAGTTCTACCTAGAATAGTCTCCCATCAATCTAAGGCATTCTTTTGAAGCAAAGATATTGCATATTTTAGCTTTTGCTTTAGGATGCATTCAAGCCTATTAACGATTCTCTTAATTCTTTTAAGCCATTCCTTAGCCTTAGTAGGATATGTAGTGCCCTCAAAGTCAATTGCCTTTTACTTCTTCAATTTATCATAATTCTTATCTATAACAGGTTCTGCATATACTTATGTTGCAAATCTCTGCATCATCTTAGCAAATTATATGATATTTGGGTTTACACCCATAACTGGTCTATTCCTAACATCTCAAGATTCTCTACAACATGGTTAGCATGCTCACATGCATGAACAAACTCAACAAACTCGTCTCTAACCTTTGGATTGGCATGAACTATACTAGGCTCATCCATACTCTGATATGCCAATGCATATAAGTATTAACACAATGCATATATCATATATAACATATTCACATTACAAATGTCTACAAAATCATTTATATGCTTTGATAACACTAAAACGTGATGTCCTAAATACTAATAATTTATAAAGCATTTGCATTAACTCATTCATAAAGGATAAAGTACCAAGAAGGGAGGGTTAAATTGGTGTAAAAAAAAAAAAGGAGTAAAAAGATAAGGAAGAGTAGAGAAAGAGACATACGATTTATAGTAGTTCGGGTATAATCGACCTTATGTCCACTCCTCAATTCTCTGCAATTAGGTGTTCCACTAACTTCAAATGGTGTTTCTAAGCTCACACCTAACTTTTACACTTCAAGGCTCACACAACAACCTTTACACTATGTGTTTTTAAGGTTCACACAACAACCTCTCTTTAGTGTTTTTATAGGCTCACACTATAACCTTTACAAATGGTGTTTATGCTCACATCAAACAATCACTTAAAGAATAGGAAAGATTGAGTAGCAAAATTGCAAGAGCTTGGTCACAAATTAATGAAATCTCTTGCATTTACATATATGCGGTGAGGTATTTATAGCCTTTACCCACCAAAGAGACGTTGCAATAAAAATGGTAGCAAATCTCCAAAGTATGCTAGACAGATTTTATATTAAATGCTTGTCGGGCTTCATTTGCGGTCACTACTATTCTTTCGCAATCACGATTTTCCAATTTCCATATGGGAGCCTAAAAATTAAGGCGAAAATCCCCGACTAGTCCACATGTCATCTTCTCATTGGTTCACTAGGAAAATATAGTCGTTGCCTTTCACCTGCTCACAAAAGTAGTGGTCACGATTTTTCTTGTACAGGGCACAACTTAGGATGCAAATTCATCTGTCAAAATGTTTATTTTCTTCTTCATTATTCTTGGTCGCTACCCACAAGTTGTCATCGCAGTTTTTGTCTTCCAACAATCACTTGGGACACTTATCATGTTGTGGTTGTGGACTTGATTCCCTCTTGAGTTGCTTTGAAATTCGCAGTCGTGACTGAGGCGTGACACATACCGCGAATTCATCTGTAACTTTAACACTTCCATCTTTGGATGAATCGCGACAAAGAAGTGGCTCGCGAATTTGTCTATCCAATTTTCAACCTGCCTTAATCTAAGTTGTGGTCGCGATATTTGAAGTTACAGTCTCGAATTAGGAGACACTTTGCTTTCTTTAGAGATTATGGACTCCATCCAACTTCCAATTTAGAGACTAACTAAAAACTGCAAAACAACACTTAATTGAATTATTAGAATTGATCAATCTCCTTTGTCAAGATCAAAAGAGGTCCAAGACTTAGAATTAACCATCCTAGTCCAACAATCTCCCCCTTTTGATTTTGACAACTTAGATTGATACAAAGGAAAAATAATACGAAAATATGAAGTTGGAGTGAAGTATGATTCAATGAATACTTAAGGTAAAATTTCCTAAGTATGATAGTTTAATGCTCCCCCTTAACTTATGCTCTTTTTTGCAAATTATTTTTTCTCCCTCTTAGACTTAGATTTTTTTTTATTTTCTATCTCTACCCTTTTGGCAAGATCAAAAAGAAGGTGTAAAAGGGAAATGAAAACATGCATAAGTGTACCTAAGGAGCAAAATAAGAATGCAAATCATAAAGATAACGTTCATTAATCACATAAGACAAGAATGGACAAAGAAACACAAATTTATTTATTTATAACTGTGGGATCACAATATTTTGAAAACATAAACATAAATAAAAACAAGCAAATATAAAAGATCCCTAATCTAGAAGGCTGGAGAATCATCATCATCTCCAGAAATTTCTTCCTCTTACTCATGTGTGGCTCCTTTTGCTTCATCCCCATCCTTAACTTCTTCGTTGCCATCTTTATCTTATGTAGATTCAAATTCGGTGTAGTCCAAAAGATGACAAGGAGGAACCCTTAACTTCTCTTGAAGATCCACCATGTCACTATAAAGATGTGAGAGAAAAATAAATCTTCTTTTCATCATTCTCATCATCTTGTCCAATTTTTGACTGATGGTGGCAAGAGACAACTTGCACTTGGATTTTGGTTAAGGATGAGGGATTGGAATTGTTGTTTCTTTAATGTAGAGCCTTTTCCTCTTAGATGCTTGTGAAGTTTCCATCTTTTTAGCCCCAAATGCACCCAGGTTATAAGCATAAGTATCCGGATGTTTGGATTTGGCATTTATGAGGTAAGTGAGATTAAGAAAATTTTACAAAGGAAGAAACTTCTTGGTGAGGAATTTTTCTTTTTCCTCGTCAAGGGCTCCAACGAAATGATAAATGACAGTGATGTGTGAAGGCAGAAGGAATTGACTCTTGGGTTTGATACTCATGTGGATCAATTGATCCATAAGGTATCGACCAGTTTGTATGGGTTTATTTTTGACAAGGCAGAAAAGGAATGCCAAGTCTTTTTGGGACACTTTCTCATTACCATCACCTCTTGCATTGATGGAAAAGGTGATGATATGGTGAAGTATCCAAAGGGGTAGGGATTTGATGTGTTTGGCCAAAGATGAGCGAGGGTCGTGTTTGGTTTCTATGGAGATTTTCAACCAAAACTCAGAACAGATAACATCAAGCACGAAGATTATAAAAGGATGTTTTCACTGAATTGTAAATTGAAAAGAGAAGTTGTTCAAAGGTTATGTAGAAAGGATCGCTAAAGGCCTAGAATACTAGCATGTATTGACTCGCGGGAGATTCGGCTTTACGACTAAGTTAGACAGTGCATATGAATTCTCGTACAACTTCTTCATATCTGGGTTCATCTCGAAAGATGAACTCGTTCTAGCCAAGATTTGAGAGAAAAATATGAATTTCATTGTTGATGCCCAAGGTTTCTAACAGAAAAATGGAGGGGATCTTATTAGGGAGGATAATCTTAGAGGAATTGGCTTTGTCTCTTTCTTTTTCCTCCTTAATAACTCTCTTCATGAGTTGGAGTGCAGGGGTTACAGAGGGTTAAGCCACTCCTTTTCCTTTTTTTGCTCTAGAGATCTTCTTTGGGGCCATTGTAAGGGATGAGGAGAAATTAAAAGAATTTGATAGCTTTGAAAGTAAAAGAGTTTGAGAATATGATGAAGTGATGAAAATCACTATTTAGAGGCTTTATATAGCCATTGAAAAGGTATACAAATGACTAGAAATGGCTAGAAAAGGTTTAATGAAAAGTTAGAAATGGTTGGCCATCAAATCACTTAATTGCCTGGGGATTACCCAAATTCGCATCGGCAAAATCATGAGTCGCGATCGCAAATTCCAGAAAATGTGAGTAATGTACAAATTTTCCTAGGGAATGTGTGCCTTAATGGTCAAAAATTTGAAAATTTAACAAAAATTTGTGGTGGAACAGAAATTTCACAACCGTGATTTGATGTTTGGTAGTCGAATGATTTTGACTTGTAAGTCGTAGCCGTGAAGGAAGGATAGCGACCGCAAATTATGAGTCAGCAAGGATAAGACTGAAAAACCAAGTTTTAACAGGGTCAAAATTGTGATCCATAAGGAAAAATTCACTTAGAAAAAAATTAGATATACAATTAACAACCACTACACATAACATTCATACATAAGATCAAAATTTTCACTTTAGGGAGCTTCCATTAAGCATTCTCAATTCTCTCTTAATGAAGTTAATTCTTTCTTCATTTAGAGGTTTAGTGAAAATATTTGTAAGTTGATGATTTGTGTCAATAAACTCTAACACAACATCACCCTTTTGCATATGATCTCTAAGAAAATGATGTCTAATATCTATGTGTTTGCTCCTAGAGTGTTGGATGAGATTCTTAGAGAGATTAATAGCACTTGTGTTATCACATTTAATAGGAATGTGATCAATCGCTTTGCCAAAATCCTTAAATTATTATTTCATCCAAAGGACTTAGGTGCAACAACAACCCGCAACAACATACTCGGCTTCCGCAGTGGATAAGGCAACCGACACTTGCCTTTACTAAACCAAGAAACTAGACATTCTCCTATAAATTGGCAAGCCCCGAAAGTGTTTTTTCTATCTAATAAGCTACCTGCATAATCTGCATCCGAATATCTTACGAGACTAAAGGAAGAATCCCTAAGAAACCATAATCCTAAGTGAATTGTGTCATGCAAATATTTAAAAATCCTCTTAACAACTTTCAAATAAGACTTTTTAGGAGAGGATTAGAACCTAGCACACATACAAATGGTAAACATGATATCTGGACTAAAAGTAGTAAGATAAAGCACAAATTTGATCATACCTCAATATCTCTTTTCATCTACCGTCTTACCTGATTCATCCTTATCTAGCTTGATGGTACCACTCATTGGGGTTTTAGCTACCTTGCAACCATCCATGCCAAATTTCATGAGCATCTCCCTTGTTTATTTGGTTTGGTTGATGAAGATCCCTTCTTTGGATTGCTTGATTTGCAGACCGAGAAAAAACTTGAGCTCTCCCATCATGCTCATTTCAAATTTTCTAGTCATACACTTAGCAAAATCCTTACAAAGAGATTCATTAATAGCACAAAAAATGATATCATCAACATAGATTTGAAGAATTAATGTGTTATTTTTGTGTTTTTTAACAAATAGTATGGTGTCTACCTTTCTTTTTTCAAAATCATTTTTCAAGAGAAATGAACTAAGCCTTTCATACCAAGCTCTTGTGGCTTCTTTCAAACCATATAAGTCTTTGTTCAATTTAAAAACTTGGTTTGGAAAACAATGTGACTCAAAACCAGGAGGTTGTTCAACGTAGACTTCCTCCTCAATGATTCTATTCAAAAATGCACTTTTCACATCCATTTGAAAAAGCTTAAAATTCATGTGACATGCAAAGGCTAAAAGAATCCTAATGGCCTTTAATCTTGCTACGAGGGCAAAAGTTTCATCATAATCTATGCCTTCCTATTAGTTGTATCCCTTAACAACAAATCTACCTTTGTTTCTAGTGATAAAACCTTGCTCATCTAAGTTGTTCCTAAACACCCACTTACAACCTATAATTGGGTGTTCTTTAGGCCTAGGGACAGGTTCCCATACCTTATTCCTCTTAAATTGGTTAAGTTCCGTTTGCATAGCAAGTACCCAACTCTCATCATTAAGAGCCTCATCAATTGATTTTGGGGCTCAAGCCGAGAAACAAATGCAAGATTATTATCTAATAGATTTAGTTGAGACCTAGTACTTATACCCTTAGATGTATCACCAATGATCAAGTCCTTGGGGTGATACTTGAAAAATCTCCAATCCTTGGGTAGATCTTAGCTTGGCTCTACTTGATGTTAATGTTGTTGGTCTTCATCTACTCTTGATGAATCACCTTCTTCCTTATCTTCTTTTCTTGTATAATTTTCCAAATTCCAACTTCTCAAAGTCACCTACAAGATCATCAACAAAAACACATTTCCTAAGATCAAGCTTAGTAGATTCATCAAAACAACATTTATAGACTCTTTAACTACCATTGAACTTTTGTTAAAGACTCTATATGCCTTACTTGAGGTGGAATATCCTAAGAAGATACCTTTATTAGTTTTTGAATCAAATTTCCCAAGATTATCCTTGGTGTTCAAAATATAACACTTACATTCAAATACTCTAAGGTATGATATCTTGGGTTTTCTATCATTCCATAGCTCATAAGATGTTTTATTGAGAATGGGTCTTTTAAAAACTCTATTTGCAATATAACATGCAGTGTTAATGGCTTTGGCCCAAAGGTAATTTGGTAAAGAATACTCATTAAGCATTGTTCAAGCCATTTCCACCAATGTTCTATTTTTCCTTTCTACAATGTCATTTTGTTGTGGTGTTCTAGGAGTTGAAAAATTATGAAAAACTTCATTCTCCAAACAATAATTTTCAAATGACTCATTTGAAATTCCTTTCCATGGTCACTTCTAATAGAAGATGTGCAGAAACCTTTTTCATTTTGAACCCTTTTTGCAAAACTTTTGAAAGCATTAAAGGAATCATTCTTATGAGCTAGAAAAGATACCCAAGTAAACCTAGAGTAGTCATCTACTAGGACTAGTGCATAATGTTTTCCACCTGAGCTAGCACTTCTAGTGGGTCATATCAAGTCCATATGAATAAGTTGAAGGGGTCTAGTTGAACTTACAACATTTTTGGCTTTGTGAGAGGCATGGTGTTGCTTCCCCATTTGGCCAAGACCACATGTATTGTCTTTGGAGAAATTTAGCTTGGGATGTCCTTCCACTAACTTTCCTTTAGTTAGGCTTTGAAGAAGATCCATGCTTGCATGTTCAAGCCTTCTATGCCACAACCAAGCTTCATTGCTCAAAGACATAAGACACTTAAAAGATTGGTTAGCCAAATTGTCTAAGTCAATTGAATAGGTATTGCATTTCCTTTCACCCTTGAAAATAACCTCATCATCCACTAAAGTGGTGACTTAGCATTCCCTAGGATCAAAGGTGACTTTGTTACCATTGTCACACAATTGACTTACACTCAACAAATTATGTTGTAAGCCACTAACTAAAAGAACATTATCAATTAAAGAGCAACCATTCTTACCTTACCAATGGTTCCAATGCCAATTACCTTACCCTTGGCATTGTTACCAAATGTGACATTTCCATCTTCTTTTTCTTTCAATGTCGTGAATAGGTTTCTATTTCCAGTCATATGCTTGGAACATATGCTATCCACATGTCAATTGCTTGATTTAGTGGCTGCCACACTTCCCTACACAATAAAAGTGAGTTACCTTTTCTTAGGTACCCAAGCATACTTGGTTCCTAGGGGGTTAGAAGTTGAAGGGTCTTCTAATTTAAGGTGAGCCTTCCTAATGAAGCAATGAATGTTAATATGGCTAAATTTCATGCAATAATGACATTGGAGTTTAGACTTATGAGTCTTTCTCCTATGCACATGTTTAGTATGAATAGGAGGCCTTCTCATACCTTGACCATGTGAATGCATGCATGTACATATATGATGAGTAGGAGTAGAGAATTTCTTATGAGAGTGACCATGTTGTTTATTATACATATAAGCATGGTTAGCTCTTTGAGTCTTGGCTCTTGAGCTTGGGAGAGCCTTTCCTTTGCCCTTAGGCTTAGGAGGCTTAGTGCTAAGAGCACTCTTCTTCCTAATTACCTCAACCCTGGAGGTTTGAGGTTCTAAAGCTCTAGCAAATGTGGTTTGAGATGATGAGGAGGCTCTATTGAAGCCTAAACCATGTCTAATTAGTGGTAGTTTTTGTGACATAATCATGTATCCAAGGCTTCTTTTCCTTTATAGAATTTGGAGATTGACCTTCTAAGCTCAATGACTTCTCCCTTTAGAGTGTAATTATCCTTTCTTAGTGAAGCCATTGAGGAAAATGATGTAGAAAGATTATTCACAGACTTTTTGAGCTCATCATTAGATGCTCTCAGTTCTCTTACAATGTCATTGAGAGATTTATAATCATCCTCTAATTTTTGACATTTTCTTTTGTAAGATTTCATTTGTGACTTGTATTTGTCACATCTCATAATTAGAGCCTCTAAAAGGTCTTCATCTATCTCATCAAATTCAAAATCAGAATTAGAATGGGAAGAAGTACTTACCTCATTAGTAGAATCTTCTTGTGCCATGAAACAAATATTGGCAACTCCTCCTTATTCCTCTTCTTCACTTGAGCTGTCATCCCAAGTGGCTAAAAAGCTCTTCTTCTTCTCCTTGTCCCATCTCTTTTTCTTCTTTTAATTTGGGACAATCATACTTGATGTGGTCTTGCTTGCCACATTCATAGCAAGTGACATCATTGGTTCTTTCTCTTAGACTAAGAGTTGTCTTCTTGAAACTTTTTTCTTTCTTTTCTTCTTTTGACCAACTCCTTTGTTCTTTTTGAGAGCATTGCTAGCTCCTCTTCTTCCTTGTCACTTTCTTTATCACTTGAGGTAATTTCTACCTCTTTCTCCTTTGTTGAGGATTTGAGAGCCAGGGTTCTACTTTCTTTTTCTGGTTTATCTCTTTGGCCTCTTAGTTTCTTCATTTGCTCATCTTTTTGTAAGGCCAACTCATGAGTTAAGAGTTTGCCTATCAACATATCTATTGGAACCTTTTCAATCTCTGAATTAGGCTTTTGGATGCTACACACTCTAGCACTAAATTTATCTAAAGGAAGAGTTTTGAGGATTTTTATGTTTACCTCATAGTTTGTGAGAGTCCTTGAATTTCTTCATGTTGGTGACGATAGATAGAAGCCTATTCATCATTTCGGTGATGCTTTAATTGCCCTTCATCATGAATAGCTCCTATTCCATCACGTACATCTCCAACCGGTTTGACTTAACTAGTGTTGTGCCTTCATGGTAGTTCTCAAGTGTCTTCCAAATGGCATGTGCTATTAAACAATATTGCACTCTTTCAATCTCTTTTCTAGAGAGAGAGAGATTTGAAGAATGACCATTGCCCTCTTATTTTTTGCCATTTGATCTCTGGTGAGCTTCAACCCATTCTTCCCATAGGATAAGTTTTTCAATTTCATCCACTACTTTAGTGGGTGGCTTCCATTCTTTGACAACCACATCCTAAAGGTCTACCACATCTGTGTCAAGGTAGATTTCCATTCTATACTTCTAATCAGTATAGTCAGATCCATCAAAGTGAGGCTTGAGGTGTGAGTGGATTTCTTCTTGTACCATTGATCTTTTCTCACCCAATTAAGGCTAGAATGTGAGACTTGGCTCTGATACCACTTATTGGCCCTAGGCACAAAGAATGGGGGGTTGAATTGGTGTAAAAAAAAAATTGGAGTAAAGAGATAGAGAAGAGTAGAGAAAAAGGCACATAATTTATAGTGGTTCGGGTATAATCAACTCTACGTCCACACCCCAATTCTCTGCAATTGGGTGTTCCACTAACTTCAAATGGTGTTTCTAAGCTCACACCTAATTTTTGCACTTATGTTTTCAAGGCTCACACAACAACCTTTACACTATATGTTTTTAAGGCTCACATAACAACCTCTCTTTAGTGTTTTTATAGGCTCACACTAAAACCTTTACAATTGGTGTTTATGCTCACACCAAACAATCACTTAAAGAATAGAAAAGATTGAGTAGTAAAATTGCAAGAGCTTGGTCATAAATTAATGAAATCGTTTGCATTTACATTTGTTTGGTGAGATATTTATAGCCTTTACCCACCAAAGAGACGTTGCAATAAAACTGGTAGCAAATCTCCAAAGTATGCTAGACAGATTTTGCATTAAATGCTTGTCAGGCTTCATTCGTGGTCGCGATTTTCCAATTTCCATGAGAGCCTAAAAATTGCAGTAAAAATCCCCATTTGTGTCTAACAGCTAGTCCACGTGTCATCTTCTCATTGGTTCACTATGAAAATATAGTCGTTGCCTTTCACTTGCTCACAAAAGTAGTGGTCGCGATTTTTCTTGTACAAGATGCGACTTAGGACGCGAATTCGTCTGTCAAAATATCTATCTTCTTCTTTATGATTCTTGATCGCTACCCATAATTTGCCATCACAATTTTTATCTTCGAACGATCACTTGAGACACTTGTCATGTTGTGGTTATGGACTTGATTCCCTCTTGAGTTACTTTGAAATTCGCGGTCGCGAATAAGGCGTGACACACATTGTGAATTCGTTTGTAACTTTGACACTTCCATCTTTGGATGAATCGCGACAAAAAAGTGACTTGCGAATTTGCCTGTCCAATTTTCAACCTGCCTTAATCTAAGTCGCGGTCGTGATATTTGAAGTTGCGGTCACGAATTAGTAGACACTTTGCTTTCTTTAGAGATTATGGACTCCATCCAACTTCCAATTTAGAGACTAACTAAAAAGTACAAAACAACAATTAATTGAAATATTAGAATTGATCAATCTTCTTTGTCAGGATCAAAAGAGGTCCAAAACTTAGGATTAACCATCCTAATCCAACATAAAGTTACATAACATCATTAAAATTCTCTCATGCCATCCCTTTATCATTAAAAGACCTTTCTTCAATTGTTTTGAACATTATGTATCTTATATCACAACATTGTAACTATTTACAACAAAACTACATGGCTAAACAAACCAAAATACTAATAGACTGCATACTAACTCAACCTCTATCAGACTGCTAAACAACTTCAAAATGCATACTGGATGCAATCTTTAGTCTACTTTTCCTAAAATAAAATTTAATGCAAAAGAGTGAGCTTGTATACTCAATAAGTAAACACATAATGATAATTCAATTACAATTAACCTAACTAGCATTTAAATATAAATAACTCATCATCTCACTCATACGCGAAATTAAGAGTTTTTAATCTTTAATAACACAAGCTATCAAATATTATTGCTACACAGGCTATTATATTTTATTGCCACATAGGCCATAAATATCATTACCACACAAGCTATAAAATATCATTGTCACACAGACTATCATATATCATTGCCACACAGATTATCATATATCATTACTACACAAATTATCAAATGTTATTGCCACATAAGTTATCATATTGCCACACATGCTATCAAATGTTGTTGCCACACAGGCTATCATATGTTATTGTCACATAAGCTATCAAATGTTATTGTCACACAAGCTATCATATATTATCGACACACATGCTATCAAATACTGTTGTTTGCTCAAACAATATCAAATAAAAATTTTTCAACAATTCATTTATAGATCCAACAAAATTTCAGCAATATAATAACTAATTACGACACTTATCAACCTTAGCAAATAGTATCACAATATACTTTCATTCTCAAGCCATAATTTATCAACATCTCATAAAAATAAATAATTCAAAAGTCCAACAATCCTTTCATCAAAGTATTCATTAACACTATCTCATTAAATAAGATTTCAATCCATAGAATTTAATTTCATAACATTTAACCAATCGAATGTTTAAGTACCATTAGCTATTTACTTACCTCCCTCTTCAAGCTGTTAAGTTGTGGATGGTCTTGGCTTATTCTTGATATTATCTTCAATGCCTTGAGTACTTATTTCAATACACCAAATCAATCTGTGAAGATAAATTAAGATTTTCATCTCATTATGCATAGAAATATATCATGACCTTGGTAATCTATTTCTATAATTACTCTTTCTCCACAAATCCAAATGACCTGATTATTTTTTCAATTAAACTAAACATATATGGATACAACATGTACAAAATTAAGCCTAAAGCAAACACTACACAATTTATGGTGAATTTTAGAAATTTGCCTTATTTCTAGTATAATTATATGCTAAACAGTCCCATAAACTTAGTCATATCTCAAAACGTAGAAGTCCAATTGAAAAATGATTTAGACCTAATTATTTAACAAATAAATGAACATTTTTCATACTTCACACATTCTCTAATTCAATTTTGAAGGTCCTCAAAATAAATGGTCAATCTCAAACTTTGTTGGCATGAATAGATTCAAGATCAGTCCTAATCAATGAGTCATATATCTTAACACATAAAATGTTAAGCAAAACTAATTTGCAAGAATTTAAAAAATACATAAAACTATAACTTTAAAGTTTTACACTTCACCTAATTCCCACTCTAGGACCACAAAATTCGCAGAAAATATAACCAATAACTGAGCAGGTCCCATAGGAATCAGTCACAATTAAAGGGCTATATCTCTTGACACACAACTTATTTGGAAAAACTGTTTCACAAGAATTTAGATGACATATAAACCTATAACTTTCATGCTTTTCACTTTGCCTAATTCATCTATTAGGATTATGAAATCATGGGAATAACAGTCTGTCTTAAAAACAGAATTAAAGGAATCCATCTCATATTCACTATTAACAACTTTTGACACATGAATCCTATTACAATTTCTTTACAACTTCTGACACATGAATCCTATTCAAATTTCTTTACAACTTCTCACACTTGAATCATATTACAATTTCTTCTTCTTTTTCTTCTTCTTTTTTAATTTATATACCTACTCTAATAAGATAAAATCATGGTGGTTTGTGTCTATTGGTTTGAGGCTCAATTTTCCTCTTTTAGTCCATCTTCTTCACTCCTTCATTACCTTTATCCATCTACCAATACCCATATGCTCCTTATAACTTTTAATAAGTTCTAAAACACCTTTATTTAAGATATTATAACATGCGCACAATATATGATAATTTGTCATGCAACTATGCAAACATCATATTAATATTCAAATACCTTAAATGCTATGATGTACATATTTATGCTTAAGCCATGTGATATCATAATTAAAATGCAAATAAATTAGGTTGAAGATGTTACAGAGGAATGGCGTGATAACATTAGGAGCAGCTTGTAGGAATAAGGGTATCGACTAAGGTTAAAAGAAGAAGATGAAAAATTCAAGAAAGTTATTTGTCTCTCTTTTGGCCTAGGAATAAAAGCCCAAACTTCCAACTCTCTTCATAAAAACAAATGGGTCATCTCCATTAAAATGGAGCTTTCCCTAAATAATTGCTAGCCATTCACTAATTTAATACCTTATTTACTTCTTAAGATTCATTTTCTCTTTTGGCGACCCTTCATCTCCTTTGTGTATTCCTCATCCCTGAGCTTTTTTCGTGGGCTATTGTATGGCCCCTGTAATACTATTGCAACTCTCTTTCTTTTCTTTTTCTATAATTAACAAAAGTAAAAATAAAATTAATATTAACTAACAAAAATTAAATATAAAACTAGCATTGTAGCATAAAAGAAAAATTGCTTAGCCTAAAAATTGAAATTCTAATCTAATTAAAATCTAAACCTAAAATTTTATGCATGAATTAAAATGAATAAAATAAAATGATCAAAATTAAATTTGAACCACTGGGTTGCTTCCCAACAAGTGCTTGTTTAAAGTTATTAGCTCGACTTTTTCCAAAGATTCTTAGCTTGAAGTGAATTTAGGAGAAGAATTTCTCCATTTTGCAATGCCTCCCCACAAAGTAAGGCCCGTCTCATTGACCATTAACTTTGAATGTACTTCTATCTGTGCTTTACAACTCTACAACTCCATAAGGTAAAACTTACAACATCTTAAAGGGTTTTAAATAATGGGAATTCAACTTTCTCAGAACGAGTCTAAGGCGAGAATTAACAAGTAGCACCTACTGTCCAACTTCAATTGAGGACTTGTGAATAAGCTTAGCATGCCATAACTCGTCTTTCTTCTTATATAACCAAACATTTTCATAAGCATCAATAGATAATGCATATCTTAAATAAAGGGGAGGAGGTTTTAACTCTAGTACTGGAGCTTTTTCAATTGAAAGGGAAGAAAAAAACTTTACCTTGTCTCAAATAACTTGCAATCTTTAAATGAAGGAGTTACTTCTAAAAATTTGGATGCATTTTCTTGGTCCTTATGCAATGATGATACCCTTTCAAATGGATCCTTAAGATGCTCATTTTGAGAAACCTCTTAAACTAGCTCATGAACTACTTCCACTCTATTGCAATCTTCAATGGAAAAAGACTGTTTTGTTGTTTTAAAAATATTGAACTCCATTGATTCTCCCAACACGTTCAAAGTTAGCTTCTCATTCTTCATATCAATTATGGCTCCTGCATTTTCCAAAAATGGTATTTCAAGGATTAATGTCATATCCACATCTGCATCCATATTGAACACAAAAAAATCTACTAATATAATGAACTTCCCTACTTGCATGAGAACGTTTACCATCACTCCAACCAGGTATCTAATGGAGTGATCCGTTAATTGCAATGTCACCATAGTTGGTTGAATCGTAAAAATCTTTAATTTCCTATAAATAGAAAGGGGCATTAGACTAATACTAGTACTTAAATCACATAGTGCTCTATAAAACTTGCAATGAGAAATTTGCCATGGAATAGAGAAACTCCTTGGATCTTTAAGCTTTATTGAAAGCTTATTTCGGATTATCATGTTACATTCCACGAAGAGAGATATGGTCTCAAAATCCTCGAACTTCCTCTTGTCAGACAAAATCTATTTGAGAAATTTTATGTATTTTGACATTTATGCTAAGACCTCAACAAATGGAATATGAACATGAATTTGCTTGAAAATCTCTAAGAACTTAGCATTTTACTTCTCAAACTTATGAAATTTCAATCGTTGAGGAAAAGGGATGGGTGGAACATAAGGTTGTGGTGCAGGCTTACTTGCTTCTTCCTCTTTAACTTCCTTCACATTATCTTTCTCATTCGGACTGAATTTTAGGGCTGTTTTTTCACTTTCTTGGATTGAGATTTCAGGAATATCAGAAATTTTTGGGACTGTTTTCTTACATTCATCCTTATGCTTGCGTTAGGGGGAGGGTATCTCCATGCCACTTCTTAGAGTAATTGCCTTGCATTATTCTCTGCGGTTAATTTCAATTTTGCTAGGGAATGTACCTTACATTCTTGCATCGATAATGTTAACCACTTGCCTAATTTGCATCTTTAAATGTTGGTTGTGCTGCTCGATTTGGTTAACCCTTAATTCAAGCTTATCTATCTTCTCTAACATGGTTTCCACCTTCTCAAATTTCTTAATCAAGAATTTTTGCATATCCTATGATTGCTTCTCCAGTTGGATTAGTTGAGCTATAAAAACTCCACCTTGTTGCCTTTGAGGAAAACTAGAAGGATGAGAAGGCTTTGCTTGATTGTCTTGGTTACTCTATGAAAAGTTAGGATGATTCTTCCTCTCGAGATTGTATTTGTTGGAATATGGATTGTTAGGCTGCCTGTTGAAGTTGAAAACATGTTGCACGTGCTCGGTAGAATTTTAAGCAAAAGGACTCCCTAATTAGCATTTAGTTTTCATATGTGCTCTTCTAAACCATTCATAAGTCAACGGTTGGGTATTGATAGCATGCACACTAAGACTATCAAACTTTTTTGTAAGAGCATCCATTTTGGCATTTAACATGGTATAGGCATCAATGTCATGAACACTTGAAACTCTTTTATTAATCCCTATTTCGCATGGCCATTGGTAGTTGTTTGAGACGATCTTTTCCAATAATGTATATGCTTAATAGGTTGACTTTCCAATGAGTGTACCTCCTACCATAGCATTAATAGTAATGTGCACCGAACAGTTAAACCTATTGTAGAAGGTTTGGACTATTAATTAATTTGACAAACAATGATGTGAACACCTTCTCTATAACTCCTTAAACCTATCCCATACTTCATACAATGTCTCACCCAGCTCTTATTGAAAGCCTATAATTGTTTGCATCAATTGTGTGGTCTTACTTGCTAGAAAATAATTTGCTAAGAAAGCCTTAAAGAGATCCTCCCAAGTAGCAAATGAGTTAGGTGTCATATAATTTAGTCACCTTTTAGCTTTATCTCTCAAGAAAGAGAAATAATCACAATCAGATTGTATCATCGGTTGCCCCATTAATCTTACAGGTTGCACATATTTCCAAATAGCTACATCCCCAAATGTGTTTTGCTGCACCATTTAGATAATCATTGGTTTTATTCCAAAATTGTTGTTAGCAACAATGGGCTTTATAATACTCAATTGAGTCTCTTGGGTTTGCGGCATTGCAAATTCTTGCAAAACTCTTAGTCTTCTTTCATTAGCCATTGCATTCATAAGCAAACTCCCTTTTTTTTCCCTTAATTTTTAGATTCACCTTCAAATGTGGAATGTACGTTTGATTTCAAGATCTCAATTAATTCTAGGCTTTTCAAATATCGCATACACCAAGGGCTTCACTTATCAAAAGAATAAACCATAATTAGACTCATAAAATTATCAAAATGCATAATTTAAATACTATATTAATCAAAATCTTAAGTGAAATTGATATTATGAAAAATCAATCATCGGCAGTGATACCAAAAGCTTGTTGCCTATATAAACCCCTGCAAGTGCACAAATCGCTAAAGTAATATAATGATAAGTAGATATGTTTTCATGAGGATTGTTTTACACAAATACCAATAAAGTCTTAATTTTCCTATCATCTAGTAATTGAATAATCAAGAAGAAAATAACTAAAAATTGAAATTATTAAATTATTAAATAAAAATGAGATTTAATTAAAAGAAACTCTTATGATAATTATTTTTAGGGAATTCGAGTACACCACAATGTCATTTCATAAATAGATCAAAAGAATTATTTCAATTGAGATTAAATTGTGCTTGAAATTCAACAATAATGCATTAAGCTTCATGAATAATCTTTGAATATCTCTAGAAGTCGAGCATATTTTTGTGGTCTCAATCTTTCTAATTTAATATATTAGGACTAACATAGACTTTCACTCTCGCTCCATCATCTTAAATCTCAAACATTGCACATATATGATCGTTCATACATGCAATATCAATTAAACACAAACACATTAAATCAAGATACCCAACACAATTGATGCAAAATCACTTCATATAATTATGAAATATATATTGAGCTTTCACTTTAATCCCAGCAATTAGAGAATTAGTTCATCATAGAAGAAAAACAAACAAAGAAGAAGAAATTCATTGAATTCAACAGAAGAATTTCCCAAAGAAAAAGTCTGCTAACAAAACTAATGAAAAACCCTAAGAGAAAAAAAAAACCCTATAAATCCTCACAAAATCATTTTTTTATTAGCTGTAGATGTCGAACTACTTTTCCCTTATAAAAATTTGCTTTTTTTTTTTACCCCAAGAATCTTTATCTAGATTAGATGCTTGTTATCTTAAAAAGGCATCCCACTTGCATTTCTCAATTTCGAGTCTGATGTTTTGGGCCCTGCAAAAACCCACATACTTATCTGCTGAGCCTGAATTTGTGTCTACTGATTAGTCAACTCTGTGTAATTGTATGGTCGAATGCATAACCCATGCAACATTGCTGAAAATTGTGATTTAGCTCTTTTTTCAAAAATTTCCTGCACAAGCACAAAAGAAATAAAAATCTAACTATTCTAAAGCAAAAAACTATAAAAACAACGAAAAGTTCTAATTTCTAAGGTAAAATATATGCTAAATGACTCATATCATCGGACGACCTTCTATCGCCTTATTTATTCATTCTATGTGCAGATGCTTTATCTGGTATGCTTTTGATGGCTTGTAACTCCTCCAGGATTCATGGTTTAAAATTGGCCCTCTCTGCGCCTGGTGTTTCACATTTATTTTTTTTGCAGATGACTGTTTGGTATTCAATAAGGCTAGTCTAGACGAGTCTTTAGAATTAAAGCGAATTTTATGCCTTCATGAAGCGGCTTTAGGTCAGTTAGTTAATCCTTCAAAATCTAGTGCATTTTTTGCCTTTTCCATTTTGCAAAGGAGACAAGCAAACTATAATTCAGCCTTAGGTATTGGAAAAGGTAACTTTCGGATTCCTTTCTTGGCCTTCCTTTGGTCATTGGATGGTGAAAGAAGCAGGTGTTTGGTTATTTAAGAGAGAGATTTCACAGGAAACTGACATCCTGGAAACGTTGCACTTTATCCAAGGGTAATAGAGAGGTGATGATCAAATCAGTCGTGTAAGCTTTGTTAGCTTCCACTATGAGTGTTTTCCAGCTACTCGTGTGTCCACCACAGATGCTTTACAAAATGTTATGAACTCCTTTTGGTGGGGTGACTCCGGTGAAGGTAACCGTCATATTCCCTGCGCTTCCTAGGCTAAATTGTGTCTACCCAAAGAGTTTGGAGGTTTGGGTTTTCTTAGTTTAAAGGAATTCAACCTTCCTATGCTCGCAAAGCAGTGTTGGCGCCTTTTGACCAATGTTTCATTGCTGATAGCTAGAACTTTCAAAGCTAGATATTTCCCTGATTCTAGCATTTTGCAGGCACGAGGCTCGTTTCTCTAGTCTTTGCTGCAGAAGTCTTTTAGTTGCATTCCTTTGCTTACACGAGGGCTGGTGTGGCGTGTGGGTAATGGTTAAAGAATCAAAATTTGAGAAGATCAGTGGCTCCCCATGCCAACCTCTGGGTTATTACGTCTGTGCCTCAGACCAGCACTATCAGTACTGTATCGGACCTGATTGTTGATCGTCATTGGAACCTTGAACTTATTAATACTTGTTTGTGCCTCGGGATGTAGAATTAATTGTTTATATTCCACTTGGAGCTGAGGACGTGGATGCTGTGTAGTGCTGGTTTTATACAAAGCAGGGGTCTTATACTGTCAATCTAGTTATAAACTAACTCTGGATGCAAGAGGTTTACTAACGAGTCCTTTAGATTTTATGGGCCATAAAGGACCCTATTCGGCAACTGCATACTTTATGGAAGCTGGCGTCCAATTACCTGCCATAAAAAATGACGTTACTCACAAAACACGTTGACTTGGATCCTATGTGCAGTTTTTGTGGAAATTATGTTGAGACTAGCTTGCATCTTTTCGAAGAAGGTGCTTAGAGTTTGGAGGTCTGGGCGGAAACCTCTATCGTTCTGGATTTTTTGGCACTTCCGTTCTCTAACAGTAAAGGGTGGCTCGAAAGTGTGTTCCATTGCCTGAATGCTGAGGAAAGGGTATTTTTGCTTTGGTTATAGAAAATATCTGGTGGAGCCGTGATCGTTTGGTGTGGGAAGGGGAACACTGCTCTTCTGCCTTGGTAGCTGCTCTTTCGATGTCTCGATTTAGTGAATTCTGTACCGCCAGCTCATGCATTCCCGTGACTAGGAGTCGCAACCCTTCACTGCACCAAGCGGGTGTCACAGTTTCATGTGCAAGTCAGTAGCCAGCTATTAGGGCACTGGAGATGAACGTTGATGCTGCAATTGATCCACACCTATGACGAGCTAAGTTGGATTGGTAATGCGGGACCATCTTAGTCATGTTGTTGTAGCAATGTGAGCACGGTTGCAAGGGTTTTCTTCTCCAGAACACATGGAAGCGCTTGCACTAAGAGATGCCCTCGTATGGGTTCAACTACAGGGTTTGGAATTGAGAGCTATTGAAACAGATTGTTTGTCTTTGGTGCTTAAGGTCCAGCAAGCTTCTAAAGGTCGTCCTTTGACGCAATTTTGATTTATCCTAGCTGATATCAGGAAGTTCATTACCACAGATATGACACTTATTCATGTGCCACGAGCTTGCAATGAAGTGGCTCATAGCTTAGCAAAATTTTCTGGTTTTTTTGATAGGCCAGCGGTTTGGTGGCATTCTTTGCCTATATATGCCATGGACTCTCATTTGAGAGACATTTCTTATCAATAAATTAATGCATGCTGGCCTTTTTATCAAAGGTATTACATCAATAATTCAATGAAATCAAATGGTACAATTAAATATTGTGTTGTGTTATCTCATGCCCAAACGACTCTATTTTCGAATGTTCTACAAAAAATTGTCCAGACTACTTAATTAAAAAATTTTAAATTTCAACAATATTTAAAAAGAAAAATTAAAACTTCTTAGACCGTAGAGAAGTAGAAAATTATCCAATTAATTGTTGATTCTGGGATCAAATGAGCGTGAATATAGGGATGACAATGGCATGATTTAATTAACTTTCGAAAAATAAATTCATCATGCAATATTCTCTTTACTATCTTAAAATAACATGTTTTCTGCTATTATGTTAAAAAAATCATTTAAAACATAAGAAAAATTATTCACAATGACTAACTATATTAAGTATATATAAAAAGGAAAATTAGCGAGCAATCTAAAAGGTATGTATAGTAAGTATTATTAATTTACTTTAAAATTTTAATAGGACCTTGATACTAAAAGTATTTGCTAAAATATGTTTATGTTCATTTTTCTATACTAGTCATTAATTTTATATAATTCTTTTAGTCAAATATCATATTTTTTCTATCCATTTTTTATAACCACATATAAAAACTATATAAAGGGTTACATTACTTTTCACCTTACACTTGCGCCACTTACACTTTCCTTTTATTTGTATTAATAGATGCATCATTCTATTTCTTTGTCCAAGATTATGCACATTTTACAGGAATATTCTTCATTCAATAATCTTAGTGCCCTAAGTTAATAAATGAGCAAAGGGTAAAGAAAATGAATAAAGCAGTGGTCAGTATCATGGATCCTAACCATGACACATAGAGGAATATGTTAACGGCGATAATGTGAAGGGTAATGGAGTTAATGTGATGGATGGACCTTTTTTTTTTTCTTTGTACCAAAAACTAATTAATGGTGGGTCTTACACACTGTGCCGGCCAAAAGCTATAAACTCGTAAGCTATGTTTAGTAGAGAGTAAATGAAGGTTAAATAAAGGTTAACAGTTAAAAAGATTATCTGTTAATCTTTATTCAGCTTGCTTGGTACAAATTTGATTCAGGGGGTTAATTGTTAATCCCATAGCTGTGCGCATTTTTATTAACTATTCACCCTAGATTAAATGAGGTGAAACGATTATAAAAAATACAAATTTTATATCTTTTACTATATTAAAATTAGTACAAAGATTATAAAGCTAAATATCATAAGAAATAAATAAATATTATTAATTTAATAATATTAATATAATTATTAATAATATAAAATAATTACTAATCTAAATATTGTTAAAATAGTAATATTAATATTATGAAATTTTATTAATATATTAATTATTACTAATATATCAAAATTATTAATCTAATAATATGATTATTATAAAGTTACATTAATATATGAATAAAAAATATTACTAATATAGTAATTATTTATTTATAATATATATATATATATATATA
>CATIWR010567298.1:0-10362 GCA_949677035.1 Omphalea diandra | reverse complement strand
GATATAGAAGACAGTCAGTGTAGACCTATTTTAACATGGACCTGTGATGTGTGGACCTATTAAAATTCATTATAAATAGGCTAGGTCCCCTCTTTTGCCTTCATAACAAAAAATCCTAGTTGCTACGCTCATTGTAGCTGTCTTTGAAAAGGTCAAGGAGAGGAAGACCTAGCTTCCATTTTCAACCGTTCTGACAAATTCTTCAAGTGGTTTAATTTCAACGTTCGTAATTATGACTCAAAACAATTTGGGATTCAACGTAGAGACATGTACGCAATTTGTTTCTGTTCAATTATTATATTTGGTGTTATAAGTTTATGTATAAGATCCTAAATTAAATATGTTACACTTTTCACTCCATGGATATCTTTACTTCACTAGCTTTTTTATTCTTTTGTATGTTCTTTTTTCCTTTTGGGATTTTGCTCCACTTAATCATTCATATTGTCATTAATATAAAGGTAATCGACATTAATGATTGTGCTAATGTGCTTATCAACTGTAATACACAATTAAGAAGTTAAATCTATCACCAAATCTTATGATCTTTCAACAATGAGACAAATTGGATTTTGACCTTTAAGTGAAATTATAAATAAATGACATTTGCAAATTCTTCTCTGGTTTTTATATTATTTTTGTGGGATCCATAGTTTTGTTTTTGTTCTTTAATTTATTGATTTTTCCTTCCAATCTATTGCATAAGATCGTAAGGGGACAGAAAAGGATTCGAATTTAATTATTTTATTTTCAAAGATGTGATATGCCAAATTCTTGTCTTATAACTCGTTCCATTAATCAGATGCCAAAAAAGTCCATTTTGATCATCTGAAAATAAGTGAGTTAAATTTCTAATAAATTAAGCTGATGAATAGATATTATGGGTAATTTCGTCCCAATTATTCAAAAGTGGCTCAAATTCAAATTTTTTTCTTTTATTTCTAAGATAGGATTAAGTTTCCATATATATATATATATATGTGTGTGTGTGTGTGTGTGTGTGTGTGTGTGTGACATTATAATAATTAAGAAGTGCAAAAATATAAGTACAATTTCAATATAAGAAATAATAAAATTACAACGAAAAACTTGTTGTCGCTGTTTTTGTAATGAAATAACAAGGAAACAAAGATAGAATGGTTATTGCAAAAATTGTTAAGATTTAACAATAAATTAGTAATGACATAGAAATGAAAAACTCAGTGATAAAATCATTTAAGCGCTAAATTCAGCATGAACAAATTAATGCATAAATAATCACTAAATAAAGACAAATTTTAGTAATAAAAAAAATATTCTGCCACTAGTCAATGATGTAAACTAGACACCATATTTAGCTAACCTAAGTGATGAAATTTTTAGACTAGTGTAAAAATATCTGTCACTAATTAGTGATGAACACTTATGGCTTAGCATCAAATATATTCTATTGCTAACTCTAAGACTAAAATGAATGCAAATTCCTATCTCTTTTGTTTAGCAATGGATTTTAAAGACTAGTGATAAATATATCCGTCACTAGTTAGTGACAAGCTAACAAAACTAAAATTGCACCTAATCCCTCTCACCTTCTCTCTCTCTCTCTCTCTCTCTCTCTCTCTTTTTTTAATTTTTTTCTTTATCTCTTCTTCTTTATCATCACTACTGTTAGTCATCATCTTTCTTTCATCACTGCTAAAATTATGGCATCCATCGTTATTGAGGCAAACCTGTATAAGAGTTCAGCTGCACTTCTTCCCCTTGCATTATTTATTTTAGGATTGAAATTAAAATGGTTAATTTAGTGTTCACGTTGGTTTTCGTGTTTATATAAGTTAGGTTTATATGTGTTAGTTTAGGCTTCACTTTGTAATTTTAATTTCTGTAATTTTTAAATATTTCATTAATTTAGTTTAATTTTTTAATATAGAAAATTTGTATAATTTATATTAATATAATTTGTTAATGTGTGAATAAATTAGTTAATTCATATTGAATTAGATTAATTTAGGTTATGTTGTTAATTTATATTAGTTTAGTTTAAATTATTTAGAATAATTTTTGTATTGTTAAAATATTATTCCATGATATTAATTTTTAATAGTTAATTAATTTATTTTAAATGTAATTATGATAAAATATTGTGACAAAAGTTTTAGTAATTATTTACGTTATTTATTAAAACTTATAATGAAGAATCACTAAATTATTTATTTACTTTATTTTATTAAAAATTATAATGATGAATCACTAAATTAATTTATTGAATAATTGACCCATTAAAAAATAATTTTAGCTATGTCATATATAGCAACTTTTTATAAAATTGCTTTTTCATAAATTTTTATTTTATTTAAACTATAATTGGGAGGGAGGAAATAAGAGAGGATGTAAAATAAGGAAGAAAAATAAAAAAGGAATAGAATTTTCCCCTATTTGGGAAGAGAAGGAAAATACAATAGAAAAAAAATAATCTTTATTTTATCTCCTTTATTTTTTTCTTCAAAATGGACAGAAAATATGAGAGATGTGAAAGTATTTTTGTAAATTTACAATTCTATCCATGTTCTCTTTAGTTTGTGAAAGTAAGTAGATATTATTTATTCTCTTAAATAAAGAGTAAAATAGGAAAGACATGAGAAAATAATTTTCTTTTCTTCAATATTTTACTTTTCAAACAAGAAAAAATAAATTTATTTCTCTTTTTTATCCAAATATGAGGAGGAAAAACAAAAGAAATAAAATTTATTCTCCCTCCTTATTTTCTTTATTTCCTAACTTATTTCTCAAACATAGTGTAAATAATAAGAGAGTAACACATTATCTTACCATTCTTAACAACATCATTTATTAAAAACACATTATCTTACCATTCTTAACAACATCATTTATTAAAATAGCTAATGACTTTTTATTGACTTTTCTTTAGGTGCCCTTTAGCACTATATTGTTGACATACGCCTATCTCTTATGGCAAAGAGGAAAACAAGAAAATTGTTAAATCTATTGCATCCAAATATGCAATCTCACCTAGTTTCAGAGATTATAGATGTTTGTGAAGAAGAACTAAATGAAGCGCATTCAAATATATAAAGAGTTTGCTCCATTAGACTATGTTGTTGTTAATAATAGTTCTTCTAAGGTTTCTAATGTGAATCCCAAGGATCAAAAGTCTCATGAAAAAGGGAATGATACTAGTACAATTGAGTCGACAAAGGGCTCAAAATCTACACCTTCTTAGGTAAGCTTGTTTGGGCAAAATGGAATTCGAGGATAGGGTCGTGACCTCATATATATTCCACCATTTGTATTTGATGGGTCTCTTATTGTCAATTCCAGATGGATAAGTTAAAATACAAAGCTAAATGATGGAGATTTGCAATTGTTGGAAGTGTCTATGGCTTAACTCTTAAGTTCCATACAATAGAAAGTTTTGCTCTTAATTGATGGAGGAAAATCGGGCTTCTCTCTGTTCATTTAATAGATAGAAACTTTCTATTTAGTTTTCAATCTAAAAAGGGGTAGATGAAAGCTCTAATTAATGGTCCTTTGACCTTTAATAAGAGACCATTCTTGCTTCGAGCTTAATCTCCAAAGATGAGATTTGATCTTACTAAGCTTTATAAATTACTCATCTGGATCAAACTTCCTATACTGCAATTTTAGTTTTGTTCATCTAATTTATAAGGCCAAATAGCAGTGTATATGAAACCCCTCTATTTATTAACCAGTGTATTAAGGCAAGAATTGGACTCTCATATGCCCAAATTTTGGTTGAGTTTTATCTGGACAGTAAGTATCCTGAGTTTGTAGTGTTAAAGGATGAAATGGGGCAATATTTCACTCAAACCTTTGATTATGAATGGCATCCTAGTATGTGTGATCAGTGTACAAAGAGAGGCCATACTATGAGCATTAAATTTTAAATTACTGAGATAGGAGCCCGATGATAATAATTTTGTTGAACTAATCCATAAAAGAGTAAATAAGGCTTAAAAAGGGACAAAATTTTGGATAAACCTTGATCTAAACTTATCCCTTAAACACCTAAGCTTAAAAGCCCAATCCCAAAATTTCACAAGTGGTTTATACAACCAACTTAAATATTTGTAAAGATACCTATTAAAAGCCAAGCAGCAGAAAACTTCTAGAATAGTGACCAAAATAGTCTAATTGGTTGTATAGTTAAGTAATTATTTGTATAGACAACTTTAAAACCCTAAGTTTTAAAATATTTAGTGATCTTATCCACAAATAAAAAGGGAAAGATGAGAATAGGGTGCAATCTGTGTTATATACCATATGTGCATCCCTTTTTCTTTATAAATACCTCACCTTTTGAGAGGTGAGGAAAGATTAATTTTATCTTAAGGAATTATTACTAAACTAAAAATCCAAAATCATAAATACACCCTCATTCCTAAAACTCTATAGTCATTTGCTTACACTTAAGGTTCAAGGTAAAAGACTCAGCTTATCCTTCATTTACATTAGAATCTTTGAATTTTAAAGAATAATCGTATCACTTAAGTTACTTCTGAGGGCCATCCTGGGCCATCTTCTCTTTCCCCTTCTTCATCTTCTCTTATTCTTTGCAACTTTTTGCTAGCAATAGACCCAAAAGTCTATATAGACACCTAGTTGTCTGTATAGACATCTTTGTGGTCTATACAGATCAATGACACTACTCAAGGATACTATTCACAATAATACTGTGTTCTCTTCTTTCTTTGATTTTTAATCTTTTTATTTGTATTTTGAGCATGAATACGGGTGGGATAAGGTAGGTTGCAATAACCAAAGACTTCAATCTACTATTATTAGCCATATTTTATCATTAAAAATCATTTCTCAAAAGGTTATTATTCTTGAACATGGCTAGGTTATCCCTTTTTTGTTTCCTTTATACATAGGGTTGAATGAAAAATGATAAAAATAGGCTAAAAGGCTAATGACGCTTAGATTGTTTTAGTTTTCTATTTACTTGCACATTTTGTTTTACTTTTTCCATCATGACATATTCTTTGAAGGGAGTTAGTTGGTCTTACTTATGGCCAAACTAGCTCTTTTTCTATCTCTATGGCATGGATTGCAAAAAGTTGCCATTAGGAAATGTCATAGACACCTATGAACTCTATTAAGCCACTCCATATTTTGCCATATGGCACATTAGACTTACTTTTATGAACTCTATTAAGCCATTCCATATTTTTCCATATGGCACATTAGACTTACTTTGTCACCACATACACACTCACTCATCAAGGTATGTATCCTAGCCTTTTTCATGGCTAGGATTGCTCCCCTCACTTATGTTTAATGTGTTGACCATATTTAGGAGTTGCATAAGTGAGGTTTTGGACATCCTATCAACTCTCCAATGGTAGATCATAGTTAGGAGTTACAAGTAAGATTTCATTCGTTTGGGTATATCTATGAAAATTGAATCACTAATAGTGGCGACTCCACTGAAGACTAATGAAATTGACTTTACACGTTAATAATTTCTAGTTCACTTTTATTATTTTTGCCTTGTTAATTGAATTTTCTATTGTATTTAATAGAATTATATATACCAAATGCACTAGGTTGACTCTATATTTAGTTAATCAGTCTTTAAACTTGAGATTTAAGCTGCATTCGGGCTTAGGAGATGGTGTAAAGGGCCTATCACTTCTTAACTAAGTACCTTAGGGTATATTAAATTTTGAGTATATGACAATCATCCCTAAGTTTGTAAGAGCCATCTGTTACAACAATCCTTTAAACCTATATGCTTATATAGGAATTCTAGTACCATGGAATAGGATACCCTTCTTATTTAATTGCATTTTCTTCCAAAAGAGGGTAGAAATCCCAAAAAGCATCAACATGTCTTGTTTTATCCTTATCAATATAAATATTTATGTATGCCTCATTCCCTGCCCTATAAAAGAGACTTCTTTTCATATATACATTTGTCTCAATCCTTTTTTCATGTAAATTTCCATCTATGTAAAGAGAATTCCCCTATGTAAACATTTGTGTATCCTAGTTCCCTTTTTTGTATGGAAAATGTAAAGAGTATAGTGCTATTTGTAATTTCCACTTTACCTAGTCCAAGGGACCATATGAATTCACTATCTTCAATTGATAGATGAAGAGACCACTTCTAGAAAAGAACCACTGAACCTTATGTGTGGGAGGAATAAGGTTTGAATGATATTTATTTTTATGTGAATAATATGAGTATCTCATGCATACATACATAGATTTATCTATTCACGCATTATATAACCTTTATTTTATAGCCATCATAGCTCCACCTAGATCTTCTTAAAAGAGGAGACAAAAATGTTATCGAAAAGAGTAAGACACCTAGTTTAGTCCAAAGCATAAAGGTATTAATATTTATAAAGCAGACTGATTAAGCAACTCAATCTAAATTAAGAAGATGAGGATAGAATTTAATTACATGATGGAAGATCATTTTGCAAAGGAGGTTTAAAGATATTTGAATGAAATGTTGGCAAAGAAGAATAAGGCTTCTCCTAGTAGAGCAGATAAGAGAAAAGATCCAATAAATGCTCTACCTATAGTAATCATAGAAGATGACTTGTTTGGGATGGAAGATTACCTTTGAAAAATGGCAAAGGAAGGAGTTATTATGGTACTTGTGCTAAAAAAGGATATAACAAATGGCAAGGATAATGACAAGATAAATGGCTTTGCTAAACAACTCAAAAATATCTAGAAGACCCTAGATGGTATGGGGATAGAGAAGGGGCTAATATCAAATAACTTTTTGGTTAGCGAGTAAAAAAAACTTCTTGCTAACTTTTGGATGCTAGAGATCACTTTCACAGGACACAGAACCTTAAAAACTATATCCAGTCTTATGTGCTTACCATGAGAGCCTCAAGGATCCAACCTGAATTCAAAAGTAGTGAATACTACAAAAAAAAACATTGATGAAGGTTAACTCATCTCAGCCTTTATTAGTTGGCCCATGTCTTGCAATGATAACACTTTAGAGGGTATGACATTTAAAGTAGGTAAGAGTTACTCTTCATCTGTTAGCTTGGGTTCTATTATAAATGGTAAGCAGAAGAAGATGCTCTTTGATTGGGGAATATGATGGATTCTTAGAATACCAAAGGTCTTAATGACACTATTAAGCAATCAAATTCAAAATTCTAATTATGAAAACCAAATTAGCCAACCCGAGATTATGGAAAATAAAGTTTGTTCTGTCAATATGGATAAAGTATGGAAGGTATACAACTTCAGAATTAGAAGTGTGTTACAAATCACCAGGTTTCTAAATTAGGTCACATATGGCTTCTCTATAATCTTGTTATATTTCAAGTCATTGATGTTGTTATATGTTCTCAATTTATGCACTATAAAGTTTAATTATAATGAACTCACTTTATCATTAGATTAGTGCATGGTGTTAATGGTAAAAGAGACTAGGAGGCACTTTGTTATAGGTTATTGAAGGGTGTCTAACACTGATGCTCCTTGGATGGCTTTAAGAGATTTTAGTGCCATTTTAAACATGTTAGAGAAACTAGATGGGAATGACAATTCTGACTCTCATATGGCATCAATTCAGTAATGTCTAACCATTTGTAACCTAAGCGAGCTTTAAGCACTAGAGCTGTAAATTCACCTAGAAAAATAGTCAGCAAGATCATCATAGTGTCTAAAGAAAGTTAGATAAAGTTTTGATGAACAATTAGTGGTTGGATATGTTTGATAATTCTGATTACATGGCTTTTGGTATTGGCATCTTTGATCATTCTCTTTTAATAATGTCAGTTAATAGGACCTCTAATAGTAGATTAAAGCCCTTCAAATTCTTTAATATGTGGATATCCAAAGTTTTATATTCTATTATCTGAAGTATGGAATACTAATATCATTAGCTATGTTATGTAAAAGATTGTTCACAAATTGAAAATCTTAAAAATAGAAGCTATAATCATTTAATAAAAAATCATTTTTCAGGTATATCTATAAAAGTTCAAGGTTGCAAAACCTATTTAGAAATTCTCTAGCAATATATTCAGGTTGATCCCCTCAACTCCTTCCATTGAATGAAGAGAAAGATGCAGTCCTTCATCTACAATAGATTTTGCGTCAAAAGGAGAACTTATGAAGAAAATGGCTAGAATTTCTTATATTTAACTTGGAGATAATAACACCAAATTCTTCCATAATGTTGTTAAATAAAGGAACTTTTAAGTTCAAAATAAGTCAATGGGATTTTGTTAAAGACCATAATATTATCAAACAAGTCATGGTATCTTATTTTCAAAGTCTATTGAGTTCTTCTCTAAAAAATAGAGAAGACTATAGATTGTTTGTGATAGCAGTTGGCCATGTGTTAACTTGTGTTAATTGCATAGAATTGTGTAGTCTAGTTACTTATGAGAAATAAAAAAAGCAATTTTGAGCATCAGTGATGATAAAGCCACAAGTCTGATGGATTCAATAGTCTTTTCTTTCAAAAAAGAAAAATAAAGGATATATGGTCCTGATACTATTTCAGTAGCCTAAGAATTATTTACAACTGGTAAACTTCTTAGTCATGTAAATGTTATAGCTTTATCTCTCATTCCCAAGATTTCTTCTACTGAAGTTTTATGGGTTTTTCACCCAAGTGCTTGTTGTAATATCTTTCTCAAGTGTATTACCAAAGTTATCATTGTCAGGTTAAAAAAAGATTTTTGACACTCTTATTAGCCACAACCTGTCTACTTTTATTCCTAGAAGGAGAATTTTAGACAATGTACTTTTCGCCCATGAATTAGTCCATAATGATCATAAGCCTAATGGTCCTCCTAAGTGTGTTGTTAAAGTAGAGCTTAAGAAAGCTTATGACTCAATAGAATCAGATTTTCTAGAGGAGATTCTTTTGGGATTAAGATTTCCTGGGCAATTCATTCATATCTTAATGGAATTTATGAGATTAGTGTCATATTCTATTGTAATCGTATGGTTTATTAGAGGGTTACTTCTTTAAGAAAAGGAACTGAGATAGGGAGATCCCATATTTATTCTTCCATAAGGATGTACAATCTATAATGTAATTGGATAAAGTCTCAAAATAATTTCAGTCAATCTCTAAGCTTCATGTAAATAATTAAAAGATTCATGTCTTTTCAATGGTGTGTGCCACTCTGTTAAATCTCAAATCTTGAATGTACTAGATTTAAAGAGAGCGTTTTTCTAGTTAAATATTTAGGAGTACCATTGATTTCTAATAAAGTGTTTAAAAGTAACATTGATTACTAATAAAGTGTTTAAAATCTCAAATCTTAATGTTCCATATTTAAAGAGAGAATTTTGCCAGTTAATTATTTAGAAGTACCATGGATTACTAATAGATTGTCTAAACATCATTATCAAGAGCCTATTTTGAGAATTACAAGAAGAATTAGCATTAGGTCTATCAAAAGCAAACTATAATGGATAAATTATGTTTTGTTAAGCCTGCATGCATATTGGTCTCAAATATTCATTCTTCTAAGAGTCTGTTTGGCATTGCTGTTTAATTTCGCTTCTACTAATTTTATAAGTGCTGAAAGCAAATCTGCTAATAGCAGAAGCAGTTTTTTTGTTTGGTAAAATAAAATGTAAACTGCTGCGAGAGAAAAAAGCAGTATTGAAATGTTTGGTTAAAAACTACTGTTTGAAGTGATTTTAAGATATAAATGACAAAAATGGACATATATATAATACAATATTATTTGTTATTATTTTTTATGTTTAATTATATGAAAATGACCAATATTACTTAAATTCAATTCAATAATATAACATATTATCTTCTAAAAAAAATCCAAATAACATATTAATTTCACACCTTTTTTTTATAATTAATTCCTAAGAGATAACAAACTACATGTAATTTGATTGCGAATATCATCCATTTGACATATTTCATAGTCTCTACGAGTTTCAAGTGGAAGACCATTAACATCTGACATTGCATTGACAGACATATTCAAGATTGCTATCATATATTTGAAAAACTCTATCTCCTCTTGATGTCCTTCTAATATAATTATGTAAAGCCATAGAAGCAACCACAATCTTGACTTGCACCTTGAAAGGATATGCAGACATATTATCTAAAATATGTCATCTATTTTTCCACACCCCAAAAGTCCTTTCAATTACCCCACGCAAAGAAGAATGTGCACGGTTGAAAATTTCATCTCGTCCCGATGGTTGTTGTCCTCGATGAAATTCAGGTAAATGATATCTAACTCCTTTATAAGGTTTTAAATAACCATTTACATTTGGATATCCTGCATCTACTAAATAATATTTCCCTACAATATTCATATTAATAATTAATATAATTTTGAAAAGCATAAGAAATGTTTATAT
>CATIWR010567273.1:0-29278 GCA_949677035.1 Omphalea diandra | reverse complement strand
GGCTGAATCCAAACTCTCTCTCTCCTTGTGTCATATACATATATGTACATCAAATGAAATGTTTGATTGTGTGTAGGATGGATAAAACCTTTATGCATATGTATTTTGAACATGAATGATATGAGTTATGTAAATGAATATAGCTGTTACAGTTATTGGTATTAGAGCTAAGATGAATTGGTCATTACAATATAAGGGATGAATGCTAAACTAGCTACTGCTGAAAGAATTAGTTCATTCACTGTTGATGTCGAGAGGAGAAAAGCTAACGGATTGGCCATTATATAGCCATGCTTAAGGCCAAGGATGTAGGCATTAACAAAGTATGAATATTAAGGCCATTGCCAACCTTTTATTACAAACCAACTTTTTTCTTAGGCATTCATAATGCTTTGCTAAGTGAATGATGGGCAATACTCTCCTTTAGCAAAAAAGATATTTGAAGTAGAAAAATAATGGGACTTGAGAACTCCACTATAAAGAGAATTAGGTTGCTTTAAAAGCCTCCAACCTTGCTTAGTATGAAAATAAGGTTAAATGCATGAAAGTGATGATAAACTCAATCCTTCCTTATGTTTGGAAAGGCACACCTTTTCTTATGATACCTAATGTGTTCCTTGTTCATCATTCCTAGATTTGCCCCATATAAATTTGTTGATCATACGCTACAAGTTATAATAATCTCCAATGAGAATAAAAAATAATAATTCATCATATAACTAGGAATAGACTTACCCCTTGTTTAGATTGAGGTTTTTGAAGGGTTGATAGTAAAAAATGCTCACACCTTATTTGGGAAACTAATTTTCATAGTAGGGTAAGGTTTTTGAAAGGTTTAAAAACTTTCTAAAACTTTTGTTTTCTTAATCCACTAATTTGGTAGGTTGAGGAGGTAAGATTTTTTATTTTTTACTTTATTTAATTTTAACTATTTTGACTTTTCTACCCTTAGTTTATTTTTATAATTCCTATTTAGCCATCTTCTTAAAACTTAAAAAACCTACATCTAAAACATATTTTAGTAACTTTAATATGAAATCTTCATTAAACGTTATCGTCTAACCAAACAAAATGGACTATGAGTCATACTTTACATTACATTCTTTTCAAACAGGATATGGTTAAATTATTAACTTTATCAGACCAAATCTTAATTGTTCCTACTTTAAAAAATCTTACTTTACCTTACCATTTATTTATCCAAATAGAGTATAATAAGGACATTTATGTCATCTCTCGCTAATTATTTCTCCTTTCAATCCTCTAATATTTTCAATATCTAATTTTAATATATTAAAATACTTCATTTTTTATACACTCAATCATAATAGGAAGGCCTCGATATTTAGAAAGTTGATCAATAACCTGCATACCTTTTTTTTTTTTTTTTTTTTACAAAAAAGGCCTCAATATTTAGAAAGTTGATCAATAATATGCATACCTGAATTTTTTTTTAATTTTAATATATTAAAATACTCAATCATAATAAAAAGGCCTCAATATTTAGAAAGTTGATTAATAACCTACATACCTGAATTTTTTTTTTTTTTACAAAAATAATAAAAACTAAGAATTTCAAAGACTAAAAAAATAAGCTTTAAACCAAATTGAAAATTTTTCATAATTAGCTTAAACAGTTTATTTGACTTTGAGGATTATATTGAATCTTTATCTTATTTGATTATTTGCAAGTTAATAACATTTATCATGTGTGTGCATATGGTAGTTGGATGCTATAATGTATTCTTCACGTGACATTTACAAAATAATAGTAGTGAAGATTTTACTTCTTTCAAACAGTAAACAAAAGATGTTCAAACTATGACGTTTGGAATTGTATACCTACACAAAATAAATGTTCATTGTTCAAATTATGGAGATGTTTGGAATTTTATATGTTCACAATTAGAAATGTTATTTGGTCAAATCATGCATTTGGTGATCTAGTTTTTTAAGTTTTTTTTTTTTTTCCAAACTTATATATCATAAAGCATGCAATTAATTAAGTAATAAATTTTTAAGTATCCCAAGAGATTTCAGACTCTGCCGCTTGAGATTCAAACTTTAATATAACAAATTCTGAATAATGAAATTTAAAATTATTGAAGAAATTATTGAATGCAGATTGTGCACGTAAAATTAACTATTGAATGCAGATTGTGCACATAAAATAATTAAATTTAAAATTAAATCAAATTAACTGTTTAGTAACCATCAAATATGATATAAAAAATTTTAGGTCAATTTTTATTTGATTTAAATTATTAAAATATTAATTTTAAAAATAAAATAATATTTATTATTTAAAATTATAATTGATCTAACTCAATTCATTTTGAAAATAAAAAATGATTAACAAATTTTTATATACTTCAACTCGAATATTTGATATGTCCAACTCACCTACAATTTAAAATAAATTTACTTGAGCTCATTCATAGAAAGATTAAGATCTATTTTTAAAATGACTTAAATCCAAACTCATTATGCACTCCTACCTGATTTGTTTACCACCGTTATTTTACAATATAGATTATCAAGACTAATTTTAGTTGATTATCTAAAAATAATTAAATTTATTTGAAAAATCTTAGAGCTAGAATTGGACCAACTACTATAATAATCCATTCTAAACATATTGATTTTTAATTTGATTTAGTTTCAATATTTAATTTCATTTTGTCTAATTTGATTCAAATCAATAATTTGGTTATTCGATTAAAAAATCAAGAAAAATTAAACCCAAAAAGATCAAATTAAATTCAAACTCTCTAATTAAAAAATTTTAAACTATCTCAACAATTTAATCTAATAAGAACTAAACTAAACAAACATTAAGGACTACTAGACAATTGATAAATTAAAAAATTGATTGAAAAAATTAATTGAGCCAACCACATGAAATCAAGGCATTACACGATCATATTATCTAGAGGCAATTGCAAGATAATACGAAGCCATCTTACAAACTTGCTAAATTAGATTCTTAAATAATATATAATAGTTTAGTATCCAATGAAATCTTAAAATTAAACCTTAAAAGATAATACTGCCTCTAATTAACTAATCAAAAGTCATTCTGACAATTCAAAGTAAAAAGAAAAAGATCATAAACATCTTTATATATAATAAAGTTGAAAAAAAATATAAAATTTTCAATTATGAAATAACATGTATTATTATCTCTTACAATTATTAAATTTTTGTTTGTCTTTTTAATAACTTTTTGAGCACTAAATCAATTTAATACATTAAATTGATTCTTATTTATTAATTAATGACTTCTAAATTAAGAACTTATATTTATTTATATTAATTATTCTTACAATTTTTTTATTTTTGCATTGGAATTCTACAGCAAAAAGCAATATGTTAAAGAAGTTTTAATTATTTAAATAATTAATAATTTATCTGTTTTCCTATATAGATGTAATGGATATGAGATTTTTGTATGAAAATTGACATAATAAATTCATTAAATCTATATATCATTTTATTTTTAATAAATATTTTCATTAATTTTGATTTTATAAATATTTATAAATAGGCAAATCTATAAAATAAATTTAAATTATATTGATTAATTATATCTAACAATTTAGTTAAAATTTAGAATCTTATATACTTAATCAGAAGTAAAAAATTAATTCAAAAATTTAAATGAAATAATATAAAAATATCAAATAAAATCTGTATATCAATCAAGTTAGCATCTTGTTTTGTAATTAAAATCCATTAATATAAACAAAATTTGTAATTAGTTATTATCAATAAATTTATTAGCTTGTCAAAAAAAAAAAAGATATTTATTATCAAATAAGTATAGATAATAAATCATGGTAGAAAATTATTAGGATCAAAGTGAGGTTTTATTTTGCTTTTCGAGCTCTCAAATTCAGCTATAATATCCATAACATGCATGTCTATAGCAGTTGTGATTTATTTTCTAATGTGAAATCGAGTCATTCTGATGACGCAGTTTTCTCAAAATATTATCAATGAAGGGGACATGAGGCTGAAAGTCTGTCATGATGCCATCGATGACAACATTTTTTTTCTTGTGGCTACGGTTGCTTCTTGCGTTGTTTCATAATATAATAAACAATTTTCTTCCTTTCACATGTCTGTATCTACCACACCTGCCTACTTTATTCTCCCATCTTTTTCTCATTTATTATTGAAAATAATTATAACAAGAAAAACTTGTAGCAGGGGCTCATTCATTTTAGTTAAGGTTTTAGGTGGTTTTTTTTTTTTTTAAAAAAAAGTGACAACTTGCGACTTCAATATTTGAATTAAAATTTTGGAAGAGTTTTCTATTGGTAATTTCTCTTTCTGATTTCCTTTTATTTGACAAAATTAATTTGGAGTTACAATTATGTATACAATGTACATATTAATCTGATAATATGCATTGCATAAAATGCTTAAGTATTTCCTTAAAAAAAAAAAGCTCAAGTATCATGTAAAAAATTTGGACATAAGTTGTAAACTAAGGTTGGATCTCTTTTCCCATAATTTGTATGGTAATAACGAAAATAAATGTATTTGAATTAAATAGATAAATTATAAATGTATTTGAATTAAAAAGATAAATTATAAAAATTGACACTATTTGAAATTCAACGTTGAGTTTAAATTTTATTATTTCTTTTTATTATTAAATTTTATTATCACTTTCTATAAAAATTTGTGAGGAATATTGGAAGTCATGTGGAATATTGGAAGTGATGCGAGGCTGATCATAGTAGGCGGCTTAGGTGATTCAGGTTGAGCAAAAGTGGTTGACTCGAGTGGTTTTGATTGAGTTCTTGCAAGACAATAAATGTGAGAGAGTTTTTGGCTAGTTATTGAAAATCCACTCTAATACTTAAATTATCAATGTGCAAGAGAGAGAGAGAGAGAGAGAGAGAGAGAATGTAATGTATGAGAGATACCTGACAATGCCCCTTATATAGTATTTAAGGAGAGCTATTTCCTAATTAGAGTAGAACTTTGATATCTTCCTATTTAGTGGTTATTTCCTAACATGGATTATTTTTCTGATAAAAGATAATATTTCTATTTAGAATTAGCTACGAGTCAGTTGTACTCAGGTGGGTCAAGTCATACTGTCTTACAGTTTTATGGGTTTTATTATGGGCCGAGCTGGCCTTAGTCTTTACTAGGCCGATTTAAGCCTTATCATGGTTAGGCCTAGTTCTCATTTTTTTGGTAGTGTCATATGCCTCCCTCAGTTCGAATCTGTTTACGTCTCAGGATCTTGAGGAATGCGTTCGAGCTAAAAGGCCCATATTGGAAGGTTAGAATTTGGCTGCAACTAAAGAGTCATTTAAGGGGAAATGGAAACTTTTCAAATTTCAAAATAGGAAACATCTCATCATGCAGTGTACCATGTGTCACGCGATTGATGTATCTCTAATGATCATGCAAATCAGGAAGATCAGGACCATCTGATGGGAAGGACAGTTCATTTAGCCTTGACTGTTCGTTTCCCTTGGCTATGGTTATAAATGGTCCTTCTGCATCCACTAGGCTTCCATTGTTGCCACTATCTTACTTTTCATTTCTTCATAGAGTTGAGGTTTTAAGCTTTTTTAGAGATAATTTGGGTTTTCCTTCCTTAGTAAGAGGTGATATTTTCACTATTGTTTTTCTTCTCTTTCCTCCATTCTTTGTGTTTTCATAAAAATGAGTTCCCCAATTAATGATGAGGTCACACCAATGATTTTCTTGCAAGCTGATGGCGTTGTTGACACCATAGTTGCACAAGACATAGTAGATTTTGTGGATGAGATTCAGATGTTGAAGGAGGGAGACGTGGATGTAGAAGACAATGGGGAAATAAAAGATGATGAGGATGTATTTGTTGAAAATGCTAAAGCAGAAGAGAGGGAAAAAGACAAATGAGAAGTTAGTCCAAATGGGAATAAGATCGAGCTAATGATGGTAGAACCTCAACCTGAACCAATCAAAGTATGAATAGTTAATCCAAAAGTTATCGAGGAAATGAGTGAGATGTCAATTCAAAATCTAGTGAAGCTGTACCTTAGATATAACATCTCATTGGAGTATGAATTGACTATACTTGGGCCAGGGTTAAGGGCTTGTTTCTGTGCTTAGACCAAAATAAGTCATGTTGTACGAAGAAGATCTGAAAGTTGGGCTCAGGCTGTCCATACCTGATTTTATTATGAAGGTACTGAGACCTACAACCTTCCTATTTCCCAAGTAGCCTTGAATAGGATTAGGATGTTAGTGGGCCTACATCTTTTAGCCTAAGAGAGGAGGATCCCATTATCAGCTGGGTTGGCAAGGTGCATCTTTGTAGTGAAGTACTGAGTTGGAAGGATCATTGGCACATGTCTGCCAGATCTGGTATAGGATTGTTTACTCATTATCCTTCATCTATAAAGAGTTGGAAGTATAAATTCTTCATTATCACTAGTAAGAGTGAGGTGGAGTTTTTAATTTGGTAGGTTAATAGGGATAGTTGAGAGTATGAGAGAATTTCGATAGAATAGGAGCAAAAGTAGGAGTGTGCTAAATGTCTTCGGGCTTTAATTACAAATCCTATGGATTTAATTGTGTTGATAAATAAAAGTCTCGCAATCCGAGCTAGTGTATGTCATTCATTAGCAAAGTGAAATATTTACATAATAATGGATATTAATTTTCATTGTTTTGCAGATATGGATATGAAGATGCTGAAAGCCAAAATGGCAAAGCATGAAGCTGCTCAGGCTACTAAGGTTGCGTCTAGGGCTCTAAACAATAAAAGGTCCGAGTGAAGATCATTGGTCATAAGAATTATTCTTCGATTAAGGTGAATGTTTATAAGCCACTGTCTTAACTTGATGCTGGGGCTACCCCTAAGTTTGTTCCCTTGGTCGAAACAATGGAGATGTCGAATGAATAGACCTTTGTCAATCTATCATCGTCCAGGAAGGCTCACATAGAGGTGGTGGAGTTTGAATCAGATGAGGAGCTTTTTATGCTTCCAAGGATTTTAAATTGGTACCTCGATCCTCGTAGATACTTGAAGAACAAGTATGAATCTTGTTCTCTGAGCAACAAATCAATAAGCAAAATGATTGAGAGGATATGCCTTCTGCCTAATGATGAGAAGAGGTTTGAGCACCTCACCAATAGGGAACTAATTGCTCGTGCACAGATGCTCAACCTCAAGGTATTGTGAATAATATGCACGTTTGAAATTTTCAAAGTGTTTGTGAAAATTCTAAGGTTTTTACATTCTTTGCTTAGGTAATAGCGATTGAGGCTGCTCTGGTTGTTCGGTTGGAAACTACAAAAAAGGAGACGCTTTTGACTCAGACTTCATTGAGCTGGAGACGCTTCATTGAGCTGGAGACGCTTTTGACTCAGACTTCTGATACTTACTATGCCGTGGCCAAAGAGCACAAAGACTCGCTACAACAGGCTAATGCTTCGACGAACCTGCTTAGTGAATCCTAAGAAAAGATAAAAACTATCAAGGCTCGTGTGGCAAAGCTGTCTGGCTTGGCGAAAAAGAAAGAGGCTAAGCTGAAAGAGATGAGATTGTTGAGCTAAGCCAATATGTGAAAGATTGGCAAGAAAAAGAAGTCTTAACTCGGTTGTCAACCATTAAAGAAACGTCTTCTATTTATTTTTCTTATAATACAAAAATTAAACATGCCCTGGCAAAAACTCACCTAGATATAGATTTTGAATATATGAGAGATATTTTGCCAGGAGAGGATGATGAAAGGGATAAGGAGGCAACTAAAGAGTAGACTATTTAGGCTATTTATGTAACCTAGGGGTCTTTTTGCTATAAAATTTTGTTAAGTTAATAAACATTTATTTTTTGCGTTCCCTACTGCTTCTTATTACAATGCCTTCGCTATTTTATTTCTTTAGTTTGATAAAGATATTGCGCAGGACAAATTTAGCTTGCTTTGAACGAGTTAGCATAACTTGTCATGAGTTCAAGGTAGATTTTATATGTTAAGACATGATTGATATGTTGAGGTAGATTAGCTTAGTACGTGATGTGACTCAAAATTGTACTAGGCTGATTAGCTCAGTACATGATAAAACTTGATTAATGTATGAGTTAGATTAGCTGGTATATGATAATGTGTGAGTTAGATTAGCTCGGTACATGATAAAACTTGATTTATGCATGAGGTAGATTAGCTTAGTGCGTTATTGTGTGTGTATTGGCATGTATGAAAAAAATGTAAAGAGACATTCTCACAAGACAATAATTTTTACGTGGTTTGGCAATTTGCTTACGTCCACGTGTAGCTTTATTTTTATTGGGCAAAAGACAAGTAATTTATAGGAGTTTAGTAATGAAGGCTGCTTATATGAATATTTCTTTTATGCTTTCATGTTCCATGTGTGAGCATAAGTTTTCCTTTTATAGTTTCTAGCTTATATGTTCTAGGATCTATCACCTTTGCCACTCTATATTGGCTTTCACAGGTAGCGTCGAGTTTGTTTACCTTGGATTCTCCTCTAGCTTTATCTATTCTACAAAGCAACAGATCACTTTCCTTTGGGGTTGGGTTCTTAACTATTCTATTGTGGAACTAAGCTACTCTTTATTAATATGTTATAACTCGGATGACAGTTTCTTTTCATCTTTCTGCCAAAAGGTCTAAGTTGAGGCTAAGTTTTTTTTCATTCTACTTAGCACTGTGATGAAGGACTCTGTATGAGGAAAGCCTAATTTCGATAAAAATCGCTGCCTCAATCCCGTATACTAAAAAAAAAAGGGGTTTGGCCTGTTATTATTCTTGTTATTGTCCTGAAGGCCTAAAGAATATGATTGAGTTAATCTACCCAGGTCCTTATTGCATCATCTAGCCTTTTTTTGACTCCCTACAAGATTGTTGCAAGATTGTTCTATTAGTTACCTCGGTCATGCCATTTGTTCATGGATGAGTTACTAAGGTGAATTGAAGGCCGATGTTTAGCTCGATGTAGTAGGAGCGGAACTGTTTTCAGTCAAATTGCTTTTCATTATCTGCAATTAATACTTTTGGATTACTGAACCGATAGACCATGTTCTTTTTGAAGAATTTAAGGATTTTCACTAAGGCAATGGTAGCTAATGCTTTAGCTTCGGGCCATTTAGAAAAGTGGTATATGGCTACCACAATAAATTTCTTATATCCCGGTGCTTATGGGAAGGGCTCAATGATGCCTATTTCCCATTAGAAAAAAGGTCATATTGAGCTAATGGGTTGTTGCTTTATCGTTAGTTGTTGAGGAACGAGTGTGTGTTTTTAGCATGCATCACATTTTTGTATAAGCTGTTTGGCATCTTTAAACATTATGAGCCAAAAATACCTAGCTAAGACTGCTTTTCAAGCTAAGGTACTAGCTGCTTTGTGAACTTTATAAATTCTTTCATGGATTTCTCTAAGTATATAATTCCTATCTTTTGTAGAGATGCACCTAAGATAGGGCTAGCTGTAGGACTATTTGTGTAGGACTCCATCTTCTTCAAAGTAGTCGATCACCTTACTGATATGGCTTGAGCATCCTTTGGCTCAAATGGGAGTTGCCCATATTTTAAGTACCTGAAGAATGGGCTCATCCAGTTATCTTTCACAACTATATCAGTTATATTCAACATCTGCAAGTTTTTGAGCTAAAGTCTTTCTTCCATCAAAACTCCTTAAGGCAGTATTGCTTGTAGAGTGGTTGCTAGCTTAGCTAGGGAATCTGCCTCTTCATTATTCTCCTGAGGATTTGTTTTAGTTTTGAGCTTTCCCTTTCATCTTTATATTCGTTAGGAGGTGTTTTATGTTTTCGACATATTTGAGCATGATGGGTCCCTTGATGGAGTATTACTTGAGAAGCTATTGGACTACCAGTCGTGAATCACAATGTATGGTGAGGTACTCAGCTCAAACTTCTTCCACTAGTTGTAGCCTAGTAATCTAGGCCTCATACTCAGCTGCATTATTAATGGCTTGAAATTTTAGTCTGACAGCATACTTAACAATGATTTAGTTTGGTCCTTATAAGACTATCCTAAATCTTACTCCTGTACTTGAGGCTTTGTCCACGTATAGTTTCCATTCTTCTTTTTCTTTAGTTTGTTCTAGCTTTTGTTCTCCATCTGTTAGCTCAACTATAAAATTTGTTAGGACTTGAGCTTTCATAGCTTACCTTGGCTCGAATATGATATCAAATTTGAGAAATCGAACCGCCCATTTTGCTATTCATCATGAAGATTCTGCCTTTTGTAATATCTTTCTTAATGGTTGCTCCATGCAGACCATTATGGTATGGGCCTAAAAGTAATGTCTTAGCTTCATGGTTGAGTTAACCAATGCATAGGTCAACTTCTCCAATATGAGGTAGTTAGTTCGGCTTTAAGGACTTTACTAACAATGCATAGGTCAACTTCTCTAACATGGGGTAGTTTAGTTTGGGTCTAAAGACTCTACTGACGTAATATACTAGCTTTTATTCTACTTCTTCTTTTTTTTATTAGGACCAAGGCGACTGTGTCCTTGGTTATTGCTAGTACATGAATAGTGGCTCGTCCTACAAGGGGTGATTGAGTAAAGGGGGGTAAGTTAAGGAATGCCTTTAATTCTTCAAAGGCTTTTTGGCACTGGCCATCCGACTTGAATTTCTTATGGTCTCTTAATGTTTTGTGAAAAGGCAAATAATGCCAACCTTCTTTGGGATGTGATCCTTCCATTAAGCTTCTAGACTTCATTAATAGTTTGGGGTGGCTTCATGTTTATGATTACTTTTTTTTTTTAGGGTTAGCCTTTATGCCATTTTGAGAAATCGTGAAACCAAGGAACTTTCTAGCTTAGACTCCAAAGGCATATTTTTCTGGATTAAGCTTCATGTTGTATTGGTTGAAGATTTTAATGACTTCTTTTAGGTTATTTGTATGGTCTTTAGCTCGATGACTTTTTACTATCATATCATCTACGTAGACCTCAACTATTTTTTCTATCTGCTCTTTAAACATGTGATTTACTAACCACTAATAGATGGCTCCTGCATTTTTAAGCCCAAAAGGCATAACCTTATAGCAGTAAGTGCCTTTGTAGGTGATGAGACTTATTTTCTCTTCATCTAGCATGAACTTTCGTATTTGGTGGTAACTTGCTAATGCATCAATGAAGTTATATAACTTATACTTTGTTATAAAATTGACACGCTGATCTATATTGGACAGAGGGTAACTGCCATTTGGGTAAGTTTTATTGAGATATGTGAAATCAATGTATATTCTCCACTTTTTGTTTAGTTTCTTTACTAATACAACATTGGCCAGCTAGTTTGGGCACTATACCTCTTAGATGAAACCATCATGTAATAGTTTACACACTTCCTTGATTATAGCCTTTTATCATTTTGACACATGGTTTCTCCACTTTTGCTTGACTGGTTTGGTTGAGTTGTTGATGTTGAGCTTGTGGACAATAACTAAGGGATCAATCCCAATGATGTCTGAAGGAGACTAAGCAAATGTGTGGAGTGTGTCTAGGAGAGCTGAGATTATGTCTTTTTCTACTGGTTCTATGATCTTTGTACTGACGTGAAGCATTCAATTTTCCCCTACTGGCAGAGATTTTAGGTCTACTATTGGCTCGACATTTTTAGGTGTGTCTTTAGGGACGAAGTCTAATGGTTCGAAAGAAATAACATAGTTTACCTCCTTAAGTATGTTTATGTATGTTTCATGTGTTATCTTCTGATCACCTCTGAAGACTACAACATCTTGCTCGATTGGAGTCTTCATGGTAAGGTATCCAATACAAGTGCATGTCACTGTGTCATATAGTATCTGTCGTCTAATGATGGCATTATAGGCGAAAGAATGTTTACCACCATCCACATGGCCTTGAATTTTTTGGTGATGTTTATGTCTCCCATCTCCATATTTCACTCGATAGATCCCATAATGTCAACTTTAATTCCTCTGAGCCCAGTTAAAGGGGTTCAAATTGGGCGCAACTTCTTCAAATCGAACTTGAACACTTAAAATTTTTCACAGTCATCATATTTACTGAGCTAGCATCATCTGCTAGAATACTTTTAACTAAGAAATTCTTGACCTGGCCTTGGACTACTAGGGTGTTTGCATGGAGGGGTACTGAGCTTCCTACTATCATATACCAAGGACAAGGTAATGGGGCAGAACATTGGCTCGATGACATTTTCTTTATTGTTACTATATTTCATTGATCTACCATTTCCTTGAGATGGAACTATAGAGCTATCTCTCTAGTGGCTCCTCCTACTATAACATCAATTACTCTCACATACTATCTATTGTTGGGTCTTTTGTCTTTAGTATCCATCTTCTTGTAAGGGTTTGTGCCTATTTTTTTCTGGGGTTGCTCTCTTTTTGAATTGGTTGAGCTTATCCTGTTGGTCTAGTCTCTCGATCTTGTTCTTCAGATCTCAACAATCTTTTATGTTGTGTCCATTATCCTTATGGAAGCTGTAGTACCTATCTTTATTTTTGGTGGACGAGCCTTTTAGTGGCAGAAGGAAATGAATTATTTCTCCCAACCTTTTGATATAGTGGAGGACTTCTCTTCTAATGGTCGTGAGTGGGGTATAGTACCATATCGGGCTGTTGCTTGAATATGTGGTGCTTGAATGAGTTCCTCTGTGTCTAGTTCGACGCTTGCTATCTCATTGCCTTTTTTCTTCTCTCTTTTTGTACGAACTATGAAAGTAAGTTCGCAAGTTGTCATCCAAGCGAATGAACTTCTTTCCATCAACTCATAAAAGTTTTTAGGGGATCAATGCTAAGAGAATTGAAAAGTCCTTGATTCTTTTAATTTTGGATCATCACATTTGCTACTACTTCATGATTGAGGTTGTTTACTTGCATGGCCACCTTGTTAAATTTAGCTAGATAGTCACACAGTGACTCTCTTTTCTCCTAGACAACCTCATGCAATTCTGAAGAGATTTTTACTTGTAGGATGAACGATACGAACTGAGATACAAAACACTGCGAGAGTTGAGTGAAACTATGAATCAAGCCATGGGCTAGGTCTTGATAGTAGTCTTGTGCTACTCCTTCAATTGTAGTAGAGAAGATTTTGCAAAAGCGGGCATCCGAGTAGTTATAGAGTTCTAGCATGGACTGGAACTTATAAAGGTGGCTTCGACTATTAGTTGTTCCATTATAGTTGTCAATAAGGGCTAGCTTGAATTTATGGGGTATTAGCTCGACCTTTACCTTTACAACTAGAGGATTATGATCATAAGAGTGGTAGTCGAAGGCGAAGTGTTCCTTGCTCCTTGATCATTTGACCACCTTCATGACTTTCATTTCAAAGGCATCTTCATCCTAGTAAATGTTTTATGTACAAGTGGCTTGGCTTTCTCCTAGATTGTACAAGGATTCTCCAATGTCATTGCACATTTCTGAAAGCTAGGTCTTTCCCTCTTCGCAAGCTAGATTTTCTATTAATTCTTGTCTAGCTAGTGGAGGTGGCAAGTATGGTAGTTCGACAACTGTGGTTTGCTGAATGGCGATTAGTTCTTTTCATGTTAGGGCCTGCTCAACCCTCTTCAGAGTTTTCGAAAGATCTGCATATGCAGTAGCAAGCTGGGTAACAGTTTGGTCGAGGCCAGTATTAGAGGTCAGGATTTGAGGTGCCACTTAGGGATCATGACTTGGAGTACTAATGAAGTTGGAGGCTACGTTCCTCGGTGTTGGTGGGAAGTTAAGGTTGGGAGGTTTGGTGGTGGTGTGTTGTCCAAAATATTAGATTGGACGTAGGTTTATGGGATTTTTGGATCATTAGGAGAGGTCATGGCTAAAGTTTTGGAAGGTCTACTGAAATAAATCCATGCTCACTGCACCAATGATGTTATGAGACTTGCCACAGTAGGTGGCTTGAGTGATTCGAATTGAGCAAATGCGGTTGGCTTTGGTGATTTTGACTGAGTTCCTGAAAGACAACAAAGGTGAGAGGCTATCCGACCAGTTGCTGGAAGTCCAATCCAATGCTTAAATTAGTAATATGCTGGAGAGAGAAAGTGAATATAATGTATAAAAGATATCTGATAATGCTCCTTATATAGTGTTTAAGGAAGTTATTTCCTAATTGGAGTAGAATTTTGATATTTTCTTATTTAATAGTTATTTTCAGATGAGGACTATTTTTCTGATAAAAGATAATATTTCTATTTAAGATGAGCTGCAAGTCAGTTATACTCGAGTGAACTGAGCCACACTATCTTACAATTTTATAGACTTTATCATGAATCAAGTTGGCCTAGAATGGTTGGACCTAGTTGTCATTTATCTGTGTAGTATCACGAAGAAAAAGAAAAAAAATTATCAATGTTGACATAGAATGATAGAATTTTTTTTTTTTTAAAAATTTTTTTTGAAATAGAATGGTAGAAATTTTAGATGAGATAGATAACACAATTAAAGAAGTGGACAAAGCCAACTCATTCTATCTTAAAAAAAAAAAAAAAAAAAAAGACATTTCAGTTAGACCCAATGCTTTCAGAATTTATCCCATCTGAATATTGATTTTTTTTTTTGCAACAAAGGACATAAAGTTGACAAATGTATGTAGTTCTTGTTAAGATTTATGTTTATATTAATGAAGGTTAATAATATTAATTTATACGGATTTTTCTTGTCTACACAAAGTGCATAAAAAACAAAACCTGCACATTGCATTCCTTTATATTTGTGGGTCTCACCTTTTGTGAATATTTCTATGAATAGATAAAAATTTTTGAAAAATTAAGTTTAGTATACTATTCGTAATCTCACTTCATTTTTGTTTTTTAACCAGAGGTTGACCATTGAGTCACTGAGTCACTTTGTGCTAGTAGTGATATCATGAGTTTCTTCAAATAAAAAATGTTTGTCTATGTAAGCAAAATCTAATAGGAATTTAAAAGTTTTAATTGCACAAATAAACATAGTAAATAGATTGAATCTGAGTCGATTCTGAATATTTTAAAATTCAAATTAAATTATTTTAGATTACAATGAATCAAGTTGGATTATCAAATTAAGACATAAAAAGAAATTTAGTGTATTTTTATTTAGATCGTATCACTTATAATTTTAAAATTTTAAATAATAATATTATTTTAATTTTTTTTATTTAAAATATTTTTAATAATTTAGTTGAGTTTGTTGAATAATTTAAATTTTTACGATGATCCGATTTGAAATTTTTGAGAGATCAATCAGAAATAAATTTTCATTGAAGTTTGTAGTGCAGATGAAGGGTGAATTGCTGGTTGTCGTAGCTTGGAACGTCGTCGAGTCGCTAGTTATCATGGGCACGGCATTTGTTGCGAGCCATACTAAAGCGACTCAGTTTGTTGTTTTGGCTGTAAGTACTTTATGTTAGGGTTATTGATGACATCTTGCACTTTACAATAGTTCTCACAGAAATAAAAATTCTCCCTTTACTCGTAAACATAAATCGAATTGATCGAATCACCTAAATTTCTATATTAAATTTTATTGTTTGATTTCTTCCACTATTACTATTTTTCTTGATAAAGTCAAATTTGAATAGATATATGAATTGGATTATAGTCAAACTTAAAAATTTTGAATCATTTTAGATTCAAATATTCTTTTAGATAAGATTAGGTTAGATATTTTTTAGGTGAGTTTAAATTGGATAAAAAAATGTCACCATTAATTATGTAATGTCTAACTTTAGGTATTTATTTCTTACAATTAAAATATGAAGATAAATGTTGAAAACTATAAAATTTAATGGCCAAATTACATTTCTAATTAATTTATCAATTATAACTAACTGGGGGTGACATTTCTTAATCCGATCCAAAAATTCATGCAAAGACAAAAAACTCAATTAATTTCAAAATTGGCCTGATATAAAGCTTATCCAAACTTTAAATTAATCTAAATTAATCCAATGTCAATATGCAAGTCAACATAATTAATTTGACTAGAATTATCTAAATAAAATTTATTTTTAAATTAAAATAATAGTTTTTATCTTAAAAAATTAAAATAATAAATGACACTATAAACATCCAACTGAATTTGTCAAAGAAAATATGACCCCGAATAAATAGAATTCCATTTTTGAACTAAATTTCAAAAAAAAAAATATAAAGTTTATTGGCAAAATTATATTTTTAATCAATTGATTGGCTATAGATAATTCATATTTGTCATTTTATCACTTACGAAATAGCATAGGAAGAGGACTAGTATTCCATATTTGAACTAAATTTTTGAAAATGTAACATTCAATGGCCAAATCAATTTATGGTCTATAACTAATTCATATTTGTTATTTTACCCCTTATGAAGCAACATAAGAAGCAAGTTAGCATTCCATCTTTCAATTCAATTTTGAAAATATGTACAGTTTGGTAGCCAAATTATATTCCTAAAATCATTTTATCGTCTACAGCTAATCAATATTTGTCATTTTATCACCACGAATAACATAGGAAGAAACCTATTAATATTAGTATTCCATATTAATTTGAATTCTTTCTCTTTAAAATTTTTAATGCTGAAAAAAAAAAAAAGAAGTCCTAAACTTAGTATATTTGACCATCTTTTTCATTAAATTTATTATTTTTGCTTTTAGGAACTATAATACATTTATTCATATCATCTAGGGTAACAATTTTTTAACTTGACTTAAATCGACTTGAAAAAATTGACTCAACTTAAAATCGATTAGACTTGAGCCAGATTCAATCGATCAATATTAATCAATAACCCATAGTTCAATATGATTAATTTGATTAAACTTATTAAAATATTAAAATTTTATTTAAAAATTAAAATAATATAATTTTTATTTTAAAGCAATTAAATTTATGAATAACTAAATTTAAAATTTAAAAAATAAATTAAATTTGTATATATTAACTTAATAATTCGATCTGAAGTTGCTGAAATTAAAAATTAACCCAACATCAGAATTAAGTGTTCGCCACATCTATTCATACCTCTCTTGTAAATTAACAAACTACTTTAAAGTAAGACTGAAATTATTTCTTAGCAAATATCTTCACCAATCAAATCAAAAGAATTAAATAGATTAAATTATTGGAAATATTGGACCCTAAATGCTACAAAACCAATCAAGAACTCTTCTTTCCTTTTGCGGTTCACTTATAGCAAAAGTCTTCATATTGTATCGGCTAATAATTGTCCCAAATTGGGTGAAAATGAAATTTAGCCCAAAAAAAAAAAAAAAAAACAAGAAAAACATGACATTGACATTTTAGTGGTTACATGTCACCAACATTAAAAACACGAGGTGAATTCATTTTTCCTTTTTAATGGGTGCATGGGTCAGTTTTGAGTTATTTTTTATAATTTTTTTTTGTTCATACGAATTTTATTGAAAAATTAATATTATAAATTATATAATATAATAGTCGTTTTTAATAATTTTCGTTAAATTAACAAAATTTTTAAAATTTTTATTTCTTGCACAAATAGAAAAACCAATCAAATAATGGCTGATTGATTATCTATATATTAGTTTGTTGTTATTTTCTTTTGGCATTCCATGAAATGACCCATTCATATAGTTTTCTAAAAATATTCTCTTTTTCTCAGCCCATAAATATATTTTAGAGTAGATTTCTCAATTCTCTAAAGATTTAAAATGTAATTTGACATAAACTTCAGAAAATTCAAATGTAATTCGACCTATAACATATATTGTTCATGAAAGGATAAAAATGAAGAATAAAAAAAAAAAAACTTGCTAGATCATGAAATATCCTTAATTAAGGATGACATTTTAATTCAATAATATTACTATTATTTTAAATTATAAAATTAAAATTTAGAATTTAAAAATATAAAAATCTTACTCAAAATTAAAAGAGGCTTGAAATAACTCAATTTGAAGTTGATTGATTTAGAACTAATATGAGCCGATTCATTAATCAATTTAAATTAACTTGATTCTAACTTGCTCAAATTAATTTGAACTTAATTTAATTTAAATCATTGAAATATTTAAATTTTTTAAAATTAAATTTGTAGATGATTCAAGACTTAGTTCGAAACTCAAATTAATCTGATGATCCGTTGGACCAAATATATACTTGAAAGTGACTTAATCCAATCTATGCAAAGAAGAAATTAAGAAGGTAGCATGTGCCTTCTGAATGAGGTCCCAACCCAACCGTATGTCGGGGAAAGAAAGTGGAAAATTCCTATAAAGGGTTGAGATAGAAAGCTAAGTATTCTACACCACCAATTTTTATTCATATGTCATGCCATTGCCATATTATACTTGTGTCTTGTATTTCTAGTACTTGCCTTTTCCTTTTATGTAAAACTCATGAACCAATCAATTGCTGAGATAAAGATACTAACCCAAAAAAAAAAAAAAAAAATCTTCCATCGTTTGACATACTTAACAACTCCAAGTTTTTATCTTGATAGATTGGCCCTTAGAAATTCAGTTTTTTTCTTGTTGTAACTTGTGTTTTACCTTCTTTTTTGCTTATTGTTCTAAGGCATAGAGCAAGCGCTTTATGAAAAAAAAAATGTAAAATCATAAAATTCAATGAAATTTGGATAAGTTATCACCTTAATTGTTTTCTCTAAAAATTTTACAAAAAATTCATTTGTGATTGTCTCACGTTCACATATGTAAATTTTAATATAAGTCTAACTTAATAATAATGGATACTTCTATTTGAAAGTATATAGTTAAGAATTTCTAATTATAAAATACATCCAAAGTTGGTCTGGATGATTGTGTATATCACTAAGTGACCTTTGAGTCTTTGGTTTAATTCCTCTCCCTAACTTCTTCCTCCTTTTGTACCCTTGATAATAATACAAAAAAGAATTTCTAATTATAGAAAAAAATTTCTAATTATATAAGGATGATAACTCTTCATAAATATGATGAATCATCTCATACGACAGGAACATATTTTAACACTTCAATATAAGGGGCTCATACTAGGTATACTCATCGTCTAATATCTTTCGTATACACTTTACTTTCTACAATATCTAATTGATTGAAGTATCAAAATGAATATCTAAATCAAATCAAAATTTTCTTTTATTTTTTTAATCGATTTAGACATCGGAGTGGACATTTAAATTATATCAAACTTAGTTAATAAGATTAAAACTATCAAAATTATATATACATATCCAAGCATATGTATATTTTTTTTTAATTTGGTGAGATAAATTGAAGAGCATGTTTGACAAGAAACCGAAATATATATTTATTGACCAAATTCTAGCATTTTTAAGTTTTATGATGTTTTTTTTGATTTTATATATATATATATATATATATATAATAAAAATTGTATATATATAAAGTAAAAATTTTTTGAGTTTTACTTAATATATTTCTTTTCTGAATCAATTCAAATAAATTTATGAGCACATTCTCCAGCTGCTTGAGCCGGCATTATGTTAGGAAATTGTGCTTGCCAAACAAGTGCTCATGTTAGAGACATAATAATTACGAAACATCTCATGGATGAAATTATAGTACTAGAAACAAAAAAGGTCTGAACACATCTCACGGATGATCATTAGAGCACTAGAAATGGAAAAGGCATAAAGGAAAGACAAGCACAAGTAAACTTCAAAAACCTTGATATAAACACAGAACAAATCATCAATGAAGAAAAGCGAATCACGTTAACATGTTGAAAATCTAGCACCAAGGCATATATCTACAAGTACCAATTGTGATAATAGGGCTGACTGTGATCTCGAGAAAATTGGATTGATTCGAATAATTGAATTGAAATAAATTTAAATAAAAAAATTTTCATAATCTTTGTAGAAAACTGATCCAAACTTACCTGAAATTAAGTGAATGGAACAGTTTCAGTGAATGGAACAGTTTCGGTACTATGGTAGTAATCAATCTAATACCTGAATTAAACTGAATTATCCAGAAATTAATCAATGAATACCTAATTATATACATGTAATTTATATATTAAAAATCGTGGCAGATTTTTATTCATGTATATTAATTATGTGTGACATAATGTAGTCTTTAAAATTTATAGTTGTTAATTCAGAAGTTAATTTGTAAATTTTAGATTGTCAATTAATGTGTTTAAAAATGAAAAGAAAATGAAAATCTCTTTATTATTTTCAAAAAAAATATAATTATTTATTTGCCTGGACTAATCAATCTAACTAATTAATTCTATTAGAAACGAAATAACTAACGTTAGATGGTCCAATCTGAAGATTATACAACTAAGTTACTCAATCATGCTCAGCCCTGATGATCCACCAACAAAAGGAAAAGTTTTATTTTGTAATGTATATTCAAATTCTGACAATTTTATTGTCTTTGTAAATTCTTATACTTTTTTTTTTTGGAAAAAGAACTTAATATTATCACAAAGCCTTACAGAGTACTTAAATTGGTGAGTTTTATCATTAAGATACACTATCACGGGTAATCTCCAAAATGGTTTAAAAATTTTCTTTCCGACTGAAATTGAAATTCATAGTTTTAAAAATAATTTTAAAGATAATTTTAACAAAAGGCTACTTGGAGGTTGCTTGAAACGTTTAATAGAGCTAGAAACGAGAGTACCTACGTTCTACTTTTAATTCAATTACATGTGCTAACTCTACTTTTAAATCAATCAAGTAAAGCTTTGCCCCGACACTCGCAGGAAGATTTTTGAAAAGCTTGTCATACATATTAACCCAACCTAAGTTTCAATCCAGAGGTATCACAACGTCTGGGCATCCCGAGGATGCAAGAACACTATACCTAGCTACCCTTCTAATCCACAGCAGCAATGGGGAAAAAAAAAAAAAATCAATCAACCAAACCAACTAAAAAAAAAAGTCAATTACATGTGCACAAGCTGACATATTGGTCCATGGAAGATTGGATTTTTCTCAGTAGCAAAATTCTGAGTATCTATAGATTATACATTTGCTATCCTCATTTCTTCACAATGCTCAGCTATAAAAACACAAATCAAATCTCAATCTAAATGATTACTTCTAGAATTAGCTTCCATAACATTGTGGTCTCATAAGAAAAAGGAAAAGTTCTGCTCTTCATACCCACCAAAACAATGAGAAACTGACAGGTGATTAGATAAAAATTACCCGCCCTTCTGACGTAACCTCAGTACACACGATTGCTGATAGTTTGATAAAGTGATCTAAGTTGTGTGTTCCATTTCTCAATGGCAGTATACTTCTTCATTCCTTTCGATCTGCACCACATTTTATAACGATGATGATGGTATAATGTAATGAACTTTGCTCATGAACATTCATATCAGCTCGCAATCAATCAAACTGGAATAGAAAAATACATTTAAGAGGATACCTGTCTCCTCGCTCTAGTAGCCTGTTCACTTGGTCAATATGTCCATCAATACGATTATCCAATATCAGTGAAACCAACAGCTGCTCAACGTCTTCTTCTGGCACATTGAGTTCCTGCAAGTCAACAAAGTTTACAAAACCTCAATCCAGTTATGAAATCCCCATAATATCAAAGAAAATAATGGCATTGGAAGAATTGGTGAAACAGTACGTAAAAAACAAACCAAGGAACTCACCTTTGATATAAAAGGGATTCGGATTCTTGTATAAGGTTTAATAAGCTTGAGCAGTACTTGAGTTCTGACATTCTTCAACAGATCTTCAATATAAATACGTATGAATGGATCATCCATTATTGTTCTTCTGTTACTCTGAAGCAAGTCCAACTCGCAACTTAAACACAAAAGGATAAAAAAACTAAGAAGTTATAATCAAAATAACTACACCATACCTTGAGGATTTTCTCAAATTCCAATATTTCATTTCGTTGATATGCTGCTATGAGGTTTGTCATTGCCAAAATCTCAGGGTCATTTTTGTATCTGGAGATTACCAACCATAAGAGACATGCAGAAGTGAGAAAGGAAAAGTGTATCTCATGGTGAAGTGTAAAATTACTTACGGCTTTGCCTCTTGACCATCAAATGGATTCACTTCAGATTCCATCAGCATGTTAGCCAGAACTAAGTATCTGTCAACAATGATGATTAGCCCAGTTAAATGATATACTGGAAGTCCTCACCAAGGGACAAATCATACTGCAGATATACCATAAATACAATGCAAAAGCAAGATACACCAACTTGCATAGAAAAAAAAAATTATAACTGGTCATCAAACTTCCTTGGAACCTCAGAACATTAAATTTCTTCAAGTAAAATTACCTTATAATATTGTTCAAATGCAATGAGTTTGTATGTGCACAAGATGACTCTACTGGATTAATGAGATAGAGTTCTGCCAATAAGCTACTATAGTACTCATTTTCAAATTTTATATATTTTCATAATTGCCCCAAAAAATGCCCTGTGGAGAGAGATGTGGGCAGAAGAGCATTTTGTGTACCCATTTAGCTGTATATCAAAATAAGAGAGAGACAGTGATAGAGAGCATTTTTTATCATCCCGCAAAATTTGAACTTCTTACAGTGGGTTGTTTAAGGTTTTTCTCTTTACCCTAGCCAAACTGTAAGAAGGTTGATTTCCTCATCTACCGAATTAAAGTTTAAGCATAACTTGCAACTAAATATCATCTAAGAAAATGAGAAATAATTTTCAATCTGCATTTTCTAGCACTTGCTTTATGATCTATATATAATTCTGTTTATATGTAGAACCAGTTATGTTAAATTCAGTGTTCTAGTACTTTGACATTAATCTCTCCTATGTTTCATGCGACACATTAAAGCATTACCTGCATGTACATGTGTGCAAATTATAGAAAAAGAAAATAAGATAAGTAATAGTAAAAAAAGAAAATAATTGAAGTAAGAGGAAGCATACTTTAGGCATTGTATGCGTCTTTGGTTCCCAGCCTCATCATAGTTTTTAAAAGCTTCAAAGAAATCTGTTGCTGCCTCAGCCCATTGACGCTCTGCCATATGCATCTTTCCACCACATTCTCGGATAATACCCATTATCCTTGGATGTGGAATAGCTGACTTGATTGCTAGAGCTTTCTGGTATAATTGCTGGAAAGCCAACACATTGAGAAACATCAATATATACTCATTCTAGAAAGCTGAGAAAAAATCAAAGCATCCAATCAAAACATTGTAAAAATCCAACATTAACAAAGATACCCAGATTCGAAGCATGTATATAAATGCTCAGTGCCAGCTTGGAATTTTCTTCTTATGACTTACAGAAACTATCTGGTTTTCTGTTCTTGAAACATACCAAGCATAAAAATCTTTCCAGTTAGGCAACATGGATTAAACAAATAGGAAATAACTGGCAACTAATCTGCAACTTCCAAAACAGAAAATCCTGCCTAATTTGTGTAATCATATTACGTTGAGCCTTGCTTTCTGCGCGGTTTTTATATCTTACTTATTTTCAAAAACATATGGACAACCATTTATAAGTTTATCACAAAAGCAGATTAGCTTGTAAATAAATTGCCTAATCCTCTCAAACTACTTATAAGATTTCAGATTGATTATCAAGTTTCCAGCTGATAACACAATAAACCTAATATTTGAATAGTATATCATTTTAAGAAGATGGGCTGAAGAATTTGGTCAATCACTTAACATCCTAGATCATGGTTTAATCCTAAGGATTTTTGTTCTCCTCAGTCTCTTTTGGAAATAAATTCTCGTGGACATGAGAAAAGCTCACAAGAATTGTCTCAAGACACCAGTGGAAGCACCAAGTGAAAGGTGGAATTCATACCTTGAGTTTTTTGTTGTTTTTGGTCTCAGTGTACATTTGAATCTCAATTGCATATACTTCCAAAAGTTGGCTGCCTTTCTTTTGGTCATCTGAACCATCTTCTCGTTGGCAAGACTTATGGAGTTCTTTCAGAATCTGGTTATGAACAGCAATTCAATCTCATAAATAATTAATAGTGCAGATGAAGAAAAATAGCAAGCTCCAGCAATTATGACAAGGTACCTTGCTCATCCGCCCATATTCACCCATATCAAACCATATCTTGCAGAGCTTAAGATTTGTCTTGAACCAAAGTCTCTGTACCAGAGAACTGTATAAGCACGATGAAATGACATTATAAAAATATTTATTAAAATATCTTACCTCATTCTTTGCTTCTTCCAAGGCCTTCAGGGTAGTCTGATAAAATTCTTGCAGGAGGCCAAAGTTCTGACTAGCTGATCCAGAAACGAAGTCCATGATGTTGTTTATACATTTCTCACTGTAGTTACGTGTGACTGCTGATTTGATGTATGTAAGCATCTCCCTGTAAGCATCCATCATTTCCTTATACTTCCCCAAACGATAATAAAGCTTAACAGTTTGTTTCAGTGCTTTGAACCCCCTGATAAGAAAAACAATTAATTGATTATGAAAATGATGGCTTCAAGCAAATAAAGAGTTCTACGTCAGTAGGTAAACAAAGATTCAAAAGTAAAGCAAATCTCTTACAAGAATGCATAAACAATAGAAGCAGATGCATGGCGTGATTAAATACATATTAACTAAAACAACATCTCTCTAACTTGCAAGTTACATCATATATTTCCAACAACAAAAAGCATAACAAAGCATAAGCATGGTTAAAGGAAACATAAGCACCTATCCATTAATCCTTTTGATGCCTCTCCTATTAACCAACCTATTCTCTCTATCAAAAGTCAAATTTGTAATGCAGCAAATTATCAAAAATAAAGTCCCAAATATAAGCAACCCCGCTTTCCCTCCAGATGGAAAGAAGAATCTATTCTTCTGTTCATCCATATGCTTATATTAAGATGACCCTCCATGACGAAATTGCATGAAAATACAATTTAAAATCCATGACAAGAGAATCCTTTGCAACTGTAAAAAATTTCAAGCAAAATCAACACTTAGTCAAGTCATCAGTTCTCTACTAAATAGAATTAGATTGAACTAATCACTGGTCTCAAGTAAATAATAAATTTCAGCAGGTAAATATAGAACTACAAACAACAAATCTATCTGTTTCACAACAAAACAAATAGGGAACTATTTCAAAGATTTTCAGCAGTGAATTCCATTCAGGTTGCATGAAGAAACTCTAACCCTACATGTGATGCTTATTGAACCCTACATATGCAAAGGAAAAGAAAATTTCTGATTGCGGAAGTTGGAATCATGTTCTATTTCCTCTAATTCCAAAAGTACTTTCATTTAATTGGAGATTTGATCATCTTTCAAATTCTAGTTTGCCTATGCTAGTTTAATGTCAGTGCCAAAAGATCCAAACTTCTGGTAATTTACTTTTTCTGTGGAATGTAGAGAAGGGTCTCCATAATTTAAAAAGAAAAGAGGAAAAAATAGATCATGGAGTGCATGGCAATACCATTTCAAAGAGTTCTCTGTTCTTAGAATCTTAGACATCCAAGATCAAAACAAAAGCACACATGTAAATGTTATCCAGGCATCCAGTGAAAGAGCTCATAATTGATAAGAAAAATGTGTGAACCTCGTGTCATTTCACTTATAGTTATATAGCTCTCAAGTTATGTTATCAGCTCAACAAAGCAACATTGATTACTGGTACAGACATTGCAGCATATCATTCAATAAATTTTAGGAAGAGGAGGGGACTAGTCTATAATTATAGCTGTTGTGTAACTCATATTGATTACATTGTTCTAAGGAATGAACACAGTGCAGACTCAATTACTCATTTGTCCCTAACTACTGAGAAAAAAATAACCATGTGGGCCAATCAAGTATCCTAACTCTAAAGAAAATTCATGTTCATAGTCCAAAGGTTGAAACAAGAAGTGGACGAGCCCAAGCAAAAAGCCAAGAGTCAAAATTCTGAAGGCAGGATCTAGTTTGGCCTACACAAAAACCAGAAAGGATAAAACTACCACAAATGGCTCAAGACAAATAGAAAAGACAGAAGAACAGAAGCAATTACTTACAGGTAGGGGGTGAGCACAGTCCGGGTATTTGAAATCCCCATCCTGTGTTATACACAAGGCACAGAAGCAAGTAATCGCAGGTAGGGGTGAGAATTGTCCTCATACTGAGAGATGGAGTAAGACAAGTTGCTTTCTCACTTGCCTTACTTTTGCCCTCGTAATGGAATTGGCTTTTTTCTGTAAGCACTTCTCCCATCTTAGGAAATGCAGAAAGTAGATCAAAGGCTGGCAGGGAATCTATTCAACCCACAGCAAAGGCCAGAAAAAAATAACTCAAATTGCTGGGCTAGAAAAGCAACCCTCAGATTAAGCAGTCGAGTCCTGTCTTGGAAAACCCTTTTTTGAAGAACCAGTGCCGTCCCAAATTTTCGGGAAAGTTCAATTCAGTTATTTGGTTTTTATGGGATGATGATGATTTAGTTTGGTTATGTACTAATTCGGGAATTAAGTATTTTTAGATTTGAATCACCAATTCTCTGTACCAATAAAAAATTTAAACTTCTCAATTTTCAAAATGAATAAAATTTAAATAGTAGTGTTATTATATTTATACACTAATTGAATTTGAGAAGTTCAATGCTTTTAAATTAAATAAATTGATTAATTCAACAAATAATTCTTTAGTGCTAAGTAGATTTACTGATGAATATTAGGTAATATTTGGCTTCAGGGATCTTGATGAGGGATTTTGAAAAATCCATAGATTTAGACAAATCGGTCATTTGAGTGTGAAAAAAATAGACGTAACTCCATGGATTTTTCAAAATCTATCATTTACCAAAATTCATTAAAATGATGGATTCTAAAAACCCACCTAGGAGATGGTTCTTGTGAAGTCCCTCATTTTAATGAATGAGGCATTCTATCAACTTTTTTTAATAACAAATTGCCCTTAAATTCCCTGGATTTTATATGCAAAACAAACAAGTTATAATTTTAAAATCCATGGAATCAAAAACCCATTAAAAACCTAGGTTTCTTAATTCCATGGATTTTAAGACCTCAATCCAAACGAGATCTTAATATATTTATATTGTATAAGTTTACTAGTGTGTGTGTGTGTGTATCAGCACAGTTTCAATTTGGTTTGGTTATCATTAAAAACTGATCCAATTTGGTCAGGAATTTTGCTATTTAATTCAGGATTTTTTGGTTCCAATGCAGTCCAATCCGATTCAATTTTGGAATTTCCATGTCCCGTGTTCTCATCTCTCAAAAGTCAAAACATGCAGTTAGATGATAAACCAGTTTCTTATCAGGCTATAAGACAGCTTTATCATCTGTCATGCTTACTTATACTCCTCAACATGAACTTGATTACTTAAGGACACTGGCAGCTGGCAGGCATTACTCTGTTTCCTATGGAGTTCAGTAACACAATAGTAATAAAAGAAAAAACACTCAGCGAACTAAACTTCAACAGAGAAACCATAGAAGATATTTTCATAAAGGATGAGGTAAAGGAAGTGAAATTTCTAATTGCAAGTTATATCAAAACAATAGAAATAAAGTTGAAAGCATACAAAGAAAACCAAACAGTCACGAGTTTAGCTTCATGGTTCCAGAAGCTAAACATGCTGAGTTTCTGTTGCCTCTACAGCTTTCAAGAGATTCTGTCTGTTATTAACAAGTTCTCTTTCACAAACAATTTGAAGAGAACCTTCAAGATTTGCTATTTCCATGTTCAAAGGCAAAATATTTGAAAAAATAAAAGATGAATTGGAATAAGATGTTTTCCTATTTAGCATTTTTGAAATTAAGTTTCCCTAGACATGTAAGAATGATGCAACCATCGATTTTATTAACGCAAATTAGATTAATTTTCTCAGTCCAAACAAGTAAGAATGGTGCAAACAATTTGATTAAGCAAATGGGCTGAATTAAAAATGTAGGCAATCATGAGATGTAACTAAGGATAATTGATGAAACCACCAAAATGTTTAATACATTATAAGCTTTCCGACTACAAGAAATGGCTGCATGTACCATCCAGATATTCTGGAACTACACAAAAATAGATACTCAACGCAACAAAGTTGTTCTTTTCAATGCTTGAATCATAACCCAGTTGTTCTATATTGAATCTAGTTAGGGTAGAAGCCAAACCAATATTAATTTTTTATTTTTATGAGTTAAGCTATTAATGGATTTGTATTACCTAGGGTCAAATCCTAAAAGCACACATAACTTTCACATCTGGCCTCTTTCTATCTTCTAATCTCAACTTGCTTTACATATCAAAATTGGAAAATGGATCTTGAGAGAGAAAATATAATAAAATAGAAAGCAACATTCTCGAGGTAAAATGGACAATAAAAAAGGGGCTGTAACAGCCCAAAAACATTACAGTAGTTGTGAAAGTTATATAGTGCTCACCACTCAGCCTTTTCTGGCTCCATGCTAACAACTTCAGCAAAACCAGCAAGTGCTCCTTCCGGGTCTGTTTCAACCAAACCTTTTTTTTTTTTTTTTTTGGCAATGAAAAGCAAAATAGACAAGTTAGTAAAAGATATAAAGAATTAAGCTGATATCTTTTAAGAAGTTTCCTGCAAAAACAGATTTTCCAGCAACAAACTTCTAAAGAAAATCATCATAGCTAATTGCTAGTTAACTGAAAAATATAAATCATAAGATACAAATCATGGAAGACAAAATGAATTGGGTGAAGCTAACTAAGGAAAATGTAGGTTAACTGAGAGTGAGAGCAGTCAAACAACGAGGATAGGACAATCCCACAGAGAAGCAACATGATTATACCAATTACTTTTAAGAATCTCAAGACCCTAACAAATGTGTCTATATAAGAATCTCAAGACCTTATATATTCAAAATAATTTCATTAATGTTTAGCCAAAGGTGTTAACATAGGAGAATTTCATTCCTATACACTTAGTTCCGTAATAATCTCTGCGCTGGCCTTGGCAACACCACAAGTTAATTTTTCTTTGTGTTCAAATGGTCAGGGAACCATGAAGCAAACTACTTAACCAGTTGAACTAACCCTTAATTGCCGGCCTGGTGCATTAGAACAACTAGCTAATTTGCAACACCTAAGAAAGGAAAACAAAGGAGGATCCGTCGAAAGCCAAATGCATAGCTAATACAATCAAACAACTCTACCCAACTATAAACATTAGCTTCTCCAATATCCTCCTCCCCCACCCAAAAAGAAAAAAAAGAAAAATATATTACTATTTGTTTAGAAATTAAAACAAGAAAAGAAAATACCCTTGGAATTGTAATATTGGTTCTCAATATCAACGTCCTGTTCCTCGGGCTCCTCATCCGAGTACTCGAACCCATAATCCTCCATATCCGCATCTACACATTATCATTATTCTTAATATCATCAT
>CATIWR010567214.1:0-31118 GCA_949677035.1 Omphalea diandra | reverse complement strand
ATATATATATATATATATATATATATAAGTAAATTATTTGGATCGTTCGGTTCGATTCAAATCTCAATTCATATAATCAAAATTATCCAGTACTGACATTGAATATACTATTTATTTGGTTCATATATTTTCAATTATTTATTTTTTTAGTTTGATTTAATTTATCGAGGACCCAAGCTCATCCCTATACATTAATTAATTTGGTGCATGAAATTTGATTAGTAATTCGAACTCACTACATCAATGAGATTTTGATCTAATCATTAAAAGTTTAAAATAAATATGTGAAATGAGTCAAATTAGACAAATTTAGTTCTAATTAATTTCGGATCACATTTTATTTAGTAGATAAAGTTGGGCCCTTAAGTTGAGAAAAAGATTTTTAAATTATTTTTTAGTGAGACCACAAATAAAACAATATTATTTTAATTTTAAATTATATTAAATTTAGGTAATTTCAAATTAAATCATATTCAAATATTTCAATACATTGAATTTGGTTAGAAAATTTTACGTCTTTTTAAATTTTGATTATTTTTTAACGTACTTAGATTAGATAAACAACTATCACTTGTAGATCTAAGGCTAAAATCTCATATTTGATTCTTTAGATTTTTTTTACTTATGGAAAAATGTATTCAAACTTTGTTCAATTTTAAATGTGACATTAACAATAACTTTTGTATATATTGAGTTTTTAAATTTGGGTCAATCTTTGACCTAGTTAAGATAGAAAATTACAAATAAGAAGTTCAATCGGAGTTGTATTGAGATTGAATAAGAGTATTATATAAATAATAATTTCATATTATGTGTTATATAAAATATATGAGTTGAGTTAATTTTATTATATAAATGAAGACAACTACCACTTGTAGATCTAAGGCTAAAATCTCATATTTGATTCTTTAGATTTTATTTACTTATGGAAAAATGTATTCAAACTTTGCTCAATTTTAAATGTGACATTAACAATAACTTTTGTATATATTGAGTTTTTAAATTTGGGTCAATCTTTGACCTAATTAAGATAGAAAATTACAAATAAAAAGTTCAATCGGAGTTGTATTGAGATTGAATAAGAGTATTATATAAATAATAATTTCATATTATGTGTTATATAAAATATATGAGTTAAGTTAATTTTATTATACAAATAAAGCAATATATCATTTGTAATTTATAAAGTATTAAAATAAAAATGAATATTTATTTATTAAATAATACTTATTAAATATGATACAAATAAATAAATTTAATTATAGATAACTATTATGATGATAAGCTCTCTAGACGTTGCTCATCTAAAATGGTCAAATGTTGAACCATTTGAATTGTGAAGTTAGTAGCTATGAATTTATTTGAAGAGTTTGTAGGTACTCCATCATATTGCATGGAATGTTTTTTGGTGTTTTGAACATTGTGGTGTATTTGGTGTCTTCATAATTTATTTTTTGACACATGTCATGCTTAGTTTGAGTGTTTTTAGAAGATCTACTTATCAAAATTACTTGATGCCTCAATATGTTAAGCCTTTTTATGGTTTTTATTATCAATAAGATAATCTTTATAGCTTATTAAAAAAGATTTTATTACATTTAAATATTTCAAATTTTAAGAAAAATTATTGAAATAACTTCAATCAAATAAATTTTATTATTTTAAAAGTAAAAATTTTGTATCGCATAAAAATAGTTAAACTAAAACTTAAACATAAGTTTATCAATTTTGACTTTTGTTAAAAAAAACCAAAGTAATTATAAGACAGTTTAATAGTGCGTTTGACTTAAATAAATTTTATTGTTTATAAAAAATTTATTTATAAATCTACATTTTATATGTTTGATATAAATAAAAATTCATTTGAAAGTCTATTTCATTAAATCCTTAAAATTAGTTATTACTAAATCAAATTCTATCAAGTTTTATAGATTTTCAAATGAATTTCAAAAAATTTTTCATGATGACACAAATGTCCTTTTTCTACTCTCGATCCTCTTATTTCTCCCTTATACTCTCTCTCTCTCTCTCTCTCTCTCTCTCTCTTTTCCTTTAAGCCTTTGTTTGAAACGAAGAGAAAGGTTAAAGAAAGAAAGGGGAGTAGGAAAAAAGGGACAATAAAACAATTTTGTTTTTTTAATGAAACGAAGGGACACAACTTAAAGAAACAAAAAAGAACAGTAAGTAGTAACAAAATGAGGCCAAGCAACCCTAACTCTATCTGCCTGCATAATTTCATTGAACTCTCTAAGAGGCATAAGAATCTCCTAAATACCCTTAGCATGACTAAGCAAAATAGAAGCAATCCAGTTGGTTGCTTTGTTGCCCTATTTATACTTGTGACCAATTTGTTCAACCCCAACTTCCTGCAAAAGTCTCTTATAAACAAACATAAGATTGGAGAAGTTATAATCATATTCTATATTACAAGTTAGCCATTGAACCACCAATAAAGATTTCATCTCAATTCTTACCCTAGAGAACCCTTTCTACCTTGCAAAAATTAAACCTTGCATGAGAGCCCATAATTTTGTTTTCACAGCAGTACACACCCTAATATTCATTGAATACCCAACCACAAACTCATCGAAATGGTTTTGAAAAACCTCACCCCCCTCCAACTGCCCCTAGGTTACCTTTAAAGCAACCATTAATGTGAAGCTTTAAGCATTCCCGTGGTGGAGGCTCCCAACCGATCATCAAATACTTCTTTCTTTGATTGTAACCCATAACCTGTTAAACACTTAAAACTTTTTCCACCTCAGCAGTATAAGATTTCAAGAAAACACAACCTCCACATGTTGACAAGTTTACTACTTAAATATGACTTGGTTTCTCCACTTCCAAATCCACCAGATGGAGATAGAGAATACGACATTCCAATTACTCAAATAACCTTCTTTGATTGTATCCTTCAAATTAACATTAATCCACTTCTCCTAACTCCATGTACGTTGACTAGCAGCTTTTAAAGTACCAATGAGCTCATCCCATCACTTTCTAGCATGACTAGAGTCCCTTAAAACATACAAATAGGTCTCAACCTCTTGCCTATAAATGCCACAAATGGCGTTATTAGTGAAGCCATACTTGTACCTTTCAAGATTAAACATGATCTTGCCACGAATAATGAGACACAAAAAACACAAATTCGTTGAGGGATGGGCAACTTCTAAGCACGTATCCACACTATATTTTCGTTATTATTTGTCTCATCATACAACTAACTATATGTCAAGCTAATAGAGAACTTACCATTCAATGGTATATTTCCAGGCTAACTTATCATAATATCTCATATCTTTCATCAGAATGCAAACCTCTAGTTCATGTTAGATTTCATTATAAAGGAACCCATCTAACTATTCCCCCTTCTAGCCCACACCCTATTGCCAATAGTTATCCACATAACAGGTGTGAAGATTTCTAGGGACCTTCATATGCGTTATCTCAAGCAACAAGCCATTTATTAACAAAGAATTAGTCTAGAAATAAGTTCCACTGCCATATGGGCGAAGCTTGAACATGAGTTTATATGTGGTCTAACCCATTTAAACCTCTCATATACTTACTAGTAAGAACCTTTACCCATAAATTCTCCTTCCTATGGATCAGTCTCCAAGAAAGTTTAATCAGAAATGTCATATTAAACTTATGTAAATTCCTAGCCTTTTATTCTTCTTTAGTTTGCATATCGTGTCCCAGTTAACTAAGTGAATCCATCTTTGTTCCATCCTACTGCTCTAAATAAATTGTCTACAAATATGTTCCATTATATCACACACACCATGTGGATCCCGAAGCACTTGCATAGCATAAAGAGGCATCATACACAAGACTGATTGAACTAAAGTTATATGTCCTGCCAATGACAATTCTTCATTTCCAACCTGCAAGCTTGGCCATCATTTTGTCAATAATGCCCTAAAAGAAATCCTTTTTAACTTGCCTGTAGAATTGTTATGATCCCTAAGTATTTGCCCAAATCAGCTGTAAGAGAGATGTTGAATCCTTTGGAAATACTATGAACCACATCCTTACATTCTTAAAGAAAAAATAAAGGATTTGTCATAGTTCACTTACTGACTCGAAGTAACACAAAATAACTTTAGGTGACGACTTATCACCTCTACCTGATCCAAACTAACTTCAGCTATTAAAACAATGTCATTTACACAAAGTAAGTGGGATAGCTTTAAGCTTCTAGCATTTAGGTGAAAAGGGCTTCCACCTTCCCTTATTCACTAAACTATTAATCATTTGAGAAAGCCCCTCAATGCACATCACAAAAATATACGGTGACATGGGATCGTGTTGCCTCACTCCCCTAGTAGGTTTGAAACTCTCTAAAACTTCTTCATTCCAAAGAGTTAGCATGAAGGTTGACTCGATGCAATGTATAATATTGTTAACCATCCATTCGATAAACCCACATCCTTAAGAGAATCCTCAATGAAACCTCAATCAAGTTGGTCATAGGCTTTGGCCAAATCAATCTTCAAAATCATATATCCTTGGCTCGAACTTTTCATCTTTATGGAATGAAAGAGCCATGGAAAAATAATGATGTTATCGATAATTTGTCTACCTAACACAAAGTAACCTGGTCGGGCGAGATGATTTCTGATAGAATATGCTTGTAGCGATTCACCATAGTTTTGGTGATGAGTTTATATAGCACACTGCATAATTGATTGGACGCATTTGGTTCAGGTTTTCAAGGCTCTTTTGCTTTGGGATCAAAACCAATAATACCTCACAAACTTTCTGATCTAATTCCCCACCTTGAAGAAAACCAAGAATAGATTGAACCACCTGAGGCCTAACAATATCCCAACATCTTTAGTAGAAACAAGCATGGAATCCATCTGACCCTAGTGCCTTATAAGGATCCATCTCAAAAAGAGCCTATTTCACATCATCACTTGTGAAAAGCTATGTTCATAATGTTGTTAACAACCTTAGATAACAGAGGAAAAATGCCTAATTGAATAACATTACCATATTACCTTTCACTCAAAAACGGATCGTGTCTTGCCAATCCTTTGTGTTTCAAACCCAATTCCTATACTTGTTGTCTAAAAAATGGATAAAATTTTCATTTCTTTTGACAGGAGTGGACATGTGAGAAAATTGCATACTTCGTTCTCCATCTTTAATCCATTTTTCTCTGGATTTTTAGAACCATGAAATTTCCTCTTGAAAATACACATCATTCAAATCTTTCTTCAATTTTATTTCTAGCTTCAAAAGGTTACCATCCCTTCTCCTTGTTAGTAACCGTTGGAACCTTTGAAGTTGAGAACCTCTTTTTACTTTTGAAAATGTCACTAAACACACTATGATTCCACCGCTTTCTATGCCCCATCATTTTGATAATATTATCAATCAAGTTGCCCTCTTTGTTTTAATTATCCTTAATAAACTTTTTGAAATTGAGATGCGTAAACCAAGCTGCTTGAAATCTAAAAGTCTTACCAACTGATCTAACCTCATCAGGATTGGCCATTAATAAAATCAGACAAATCAAATTGATTCTTGGGCAAATGGTTAAGGAACCTAGCAAAAAAGTAATCATTTTATTGACTATTACACACTGGCCGATTTAACCTTGCCCCTTTCTAATTGTTAGAATTGTAACCTCAACACTAAGTATACGCTCACCATGCAAACTCCAAGTCAATCAAGTTATTGTCAAACATCCAATTATTGAAAGTCGATGATCGAACATAAGTGTGTTTAATAGCACCGAACACTTCCTCATCGGCTAAAACTGAATTGAAGTCTCTTATAACAACTCTAGGCCTATTACCCACCAACCTGTTAAAAGACAGATCTCTCTAAAGATTCTTCTAGAGTGTAGCATTAGGACTATTGTACATAATAGATAAGGACCAATTACACTTATTACGAATCCTTACCATACAATTAACATTTTGAGAATGAGTTTCCACAATATCCACATGCACCTGCGACTCATTCCAAAAAATCCAAATCCCTCCACTAAAACCCACGACTTCAATATACATATACCTCTAAAAACCCAACTACATGTAAAGTTGATTCGCAAGTTTGCCACTCAATTTTGTTTCCAACAAACCCAAAATCCCAGGACTATGAATTTTAAGTAAATCCTTTAAGGTACGTTAGAATTCCTTTGACGTTGTGCCTTGACAATTCCATACCATCACTTTAAATATCATCAGACCATAAAGGAAAAAGGAAATAAAATCTCAAATAACAACTCAACTAAGATGACCTCTTCAATAAAAAGATCTTTTTCTTGACTTTTCGTATCTATATCCTCCTCATTATCATAATCAGACTCATCCTAGTCTTCACTAGTAAGAAATCCCCATCATTATCATCTGTAGGAACCAAAACATAAGGGCTTGAAGGATTATTATGGTGTGAAATAGCCTTATAACTTTAACCTCTTTAAAAAACCACCATTTGCCCTAAATTTGACTTCTCCTTCATAGCTTTACTATTTATTTTGTCTTTCTCCAGTGTGCTCCTTAACACAAGCAACTTGATTGCCCTTATTTTTTCACTTTTTCCTTATCTTTCCTCTTTAGGACATCTTAATTCATCTGGCTAGATTGTGGATCCCGAAAAACAAGTGCGCCTTAAATGTGAACAAGGGGCCTATCATCTAATTTTTCATGGGCTTGGACATTTGCTTTTTCCTTTTGGTTCTTACTTTACCACCCCTCGCATATTTCACCCCATTACTCCTTTCATGCCCATGCCTCTCCTTATTCTTGCTAGAATTCTCCATAAATAATTCTCTTTTTTCATTTGAAAATTTATCCATTTCGTTACTTCCTAGATCATCGACATTGAGAACCCCAAATCACGATCCCTTCCTATTTACCTAAATAATGCCTTTCTTAGGGGCACGATTGCCTTTTTCACCGGGCATGTCATCCCTAGCATTACTCCTAGATTCTTGCCCTTTTTCTCTCCTATGTATCTTCTTCTGGATGAGCATCCATTGTCCAAATTGATCCAACACTTTTGAATTTGTCATTGGCACCTTTCACTTCTCTCTTGTGTTTTAACACTTCGTACACCGCCATTACCTTCCTCTAATTATAGAATCTTCGCTGGACAAACTCCCTCCACATGCGTATACTTCCTCAATTGACACACTAGATGAATACCCTCATATTTGATTCGCCTCACCCATTTTCTTAATTTGAACTTAGCCAACAGAGGTTTGGACAAATCTACTTCCATATACACATGGGCAAATTTCCCTCTAGAAACCAAACTAGTGACAGTAAATATCTTCATTGGTCTCCCAAGTTTGGCTCCCACTCGAAAAAGAATTTGATTATAATATTCAATGGGTAAACAAGGAATTTTAACCCCAAACTAACAAATTATTAATGGTCACCTCTATCGGATCAAAGTTGGCATGCCAAGTTCTAACTGTTAAATAATGGTCCATAATCATCCAAAGTCCACCAAACAATGCAAACTCATAATCCTTTACCGATTGGAACTTTACTAGGAAAACTCATTCTCCATTGCAACTACGTCAATTAGAGATTTAGGTCTCCAGAGTTCCTTTATCCTTCTTAACAAATAGTTGTAACCAATCACCTTGCCTAATAACTTGATGATAATTGTTTTCATCCAAGGTTTACGTAATCTCACCTTCTCCTATTTTCTCAGTTTGATTGTTGAGCATTCTGGATCTTCATTTTCCTTATCCATTCCTTCATCCTCATCATCATTTGAAATGTTATCCATCTTCGTCTCCTCCTCCATAACTTGATCTGCCATTGGCTTCCCTAGTAAGGTATCTCTGAAAGAGACCACCCACATCTCACACTCTATGGCTTTTGCCTCATTAAGTGGGTGAGTTAACTCCTCCCCTTTCTCCCATCCATTTCCGTCTTTCTTAATCTTTTTAGTGCTTCATTCAAACTGATTGCCTTCCTCCAATAAAAGACTAGCGTCTTGAGAGAAACTTCACACTCCATAATCTCACCTAAATACAACTTTTCCTTATTTGAGAAAGTGATGGTAAATGAGGACAAAGGAAAGTGATTAATTTTTTTTTTTTTTCTCTTGGGCTTACTTCTTTCTAATCACTTGGATTTGGAGGGCAAAAGACACTAAATTATTTTTTTATTATGTAATCACTAATTTCACTAATTTATCCATCAACTATTTTTTTCATCCACTTTTTAAAACTTTTTTAATATATTTTCATTATAAGCTCCAAATAATTTTCTTTGTTTATTCTTATATGTTCAAAGTAGGTTCTATATATTTTTTGATAAGCCAAATAAATATTTAAAATTATTCTTGCTAATCCAAATAAATTTTTATATATGAATATAGAGACTAGAGTACGTCATGCATGAGTTGTAACTTTTAATGTATCTTAAGTTCATATTAACTTTTTTTTTTTAAGTTAAACATAACTTGATGTGAATGGTAAAATAGCAATTTCAATTTTAAAAGCTTTCATTCATAAAAATTTTAAAATAAATAATATAATGACATTTTGCAAAAATGAAACATTTTATTAAATTCTACACTTAAACCAAATACAAAATTCATTTACCAAATATAAAATTCATTTGCAAATGAATTCTATAAGAAACTCATTTTCGAATAAAGTGAATTTTAAGTTAGAATTGAACCAAAAACTATGTTATGAAAATTACAATTCAAATATTAAATAAATTAAAAGGTAAAAAATTAGTTAATTCAAAATAAAGAAAATTTTTTTATTCAACCATAATCAGGTCTATCAGAAATAAATTAAAATTACTTCAATTAGTCAAAAATTGATTCTCAAATTTACTGATTGAATGGATCGGATCCACCTCAGAACCATGTTATATACATATACCTTTTAGGAAAAAGGAAAATCTACCTGACCGTAATCTTGACATTATAAACAGGTTATCCCATAATTGCATTATATTGATATTAATATCAATTGATTAGTTGCTTTTCGGATAATATTATATTTATGTTAAGCGACATTAATTGTTTATAATATAATTATCTTCTTTCTTTTGATATCTTTTTATTTCATGCAGGCAGCAAAAACCGTGAATAGAGTAGGAAAACCATGCAGCTGAGTGAAGTGGAACAATAAAGTTGGAGTTGGGATGCCAACCAGAAGATCAAGAATGTTGTGTTCTCGTAATTTTTCTTTCTTTGGAATTATAGTAACATTATTATATATATCAGTTCTTTATTTTTTTGCTTAATAATAAAAATCAATTTTTTTTTTCCGTTTTCATAATTGTATTCAAATATTTTGTACGGAGAAGTTTACTCAAAATTAAATAAATTTACGTCAGTTATATTCAATTTCAAAATTAAAGGGAAGGGTTCATAGTGTACGTAGAAATAATCTATCACTTTTATTTTTTAAAAAATTATGTTTTGATCATAGAAGTAATAATCAGCTCAAATTTATTTAAAGTTATACATATTATTATTTTAAGTAGTAATAACATTTTAAATAAATTTTTAAAATTACAAATGATTTATTTTTCTTTATTTTTAAAAAATGTCAACTAATATGGGATTTGAAAAATGCTTTTATAATAGGGCAAATAACATAAAAACCTGTATTTTCTTATTTGTGTCAAAATAATGTAATTTTTTTATTTTTTAATTTTAAATATATGTACTTTTACTTTCATATCATCCTTAGTCTCATATTAGATTTAATTAGGTTTGTCAATGACATGATATTCTGACCCTATATATTTGTACAAAAGACATTCTAAAAAAAAGGGAGATCAATTAGCATAAAAAATATGCACTTTCACTTTTGAGTCAAAATAATTTAATTTAATTAAATAGTCTTTTAAATTATTTACTTATTTAATTAAATCTATATTTGATATTTATCTAATTAAATAATTTTTTGATTAATTTATTTATTTAATTAGAAATGAAGAATGACAAAATCACATATTCTCTATAAAATATTGATAAAACTGTGTTTTATTTAGATAACACCAAGATATTTTATTTGTTACTCTTTCGATACATATTACTTTTTGAAAAAAAATAGAATAAATTACTAATAAAATTAGAAAATATGACTCACATGCAAAATTAAAAATTAGTTCTTCTGATTAAATTTTTCATATAAAACATAAGTTTACAAATGATGAAATTTGCTTATAAAAATTATTGATAATTTTAAATGAAAGAAATTTACTCAAACATTTATATATTTAGAAAAATAAGATAAAATAAAATATAAAAATAAGTTATGTATTTTTTGAGCTTACATAACTAATAAAAATATGTTTTTAGTGAGGTATACATATACTAGTCTTGTATTTTTTTGAGATGAAATAAAATTTAAATATTAATAAAATGATTGTACTATTAAAATAAAATTTAATTTATTCTAATGTTAAAAAGTAAAAATTCAAAGCAGTTAAGATCTTATGAAAAAAAAAGTATCATGACATGACATATATAATTTGTATTTATCAAAATAAATAGTAGTAATGAAAATTCAAAATACTTTAAATATTTAAATGACAATTTTGACTATAAACAGAATAATGATAATGATAGCCAATAACAATAGTTTTAAAATATAAAAGATAAATTTGTTTTAATTTAATTAGTAGTTAATTTGGTCATATAATTTTAGTAAATATTATGCTTTGTCAATATTATTACTCTTTATTTCATAATCATATTACAACTAAAATTTGGACCCTAGTTATTTTACCATATTAAATTTTATTTTCATCACCACTCACTACTAATTTAATTTTAAAAATTAATGCTAATTTATTTACGAATTCATTATATTAATAAGTTTATTATCATATTATTACATGCAAAAAATCTATTTAAACCTATATTATCAATTTATTTAAACCAAAATTATCAATACATTCCTAATTTATTTAAACCCAAATGTAAATAAAAATTAAAATAGTTAAATCAATTTTTTTTGAAATTTTAAAATAAAAATATAAAATTAATCTTATATCTAAATTAAATTAACTTTAATTGCATATTAATTAACAAATAAATATTTTTTTAATTAAAAGACTATTTAATTAAATTGAATTATTTTGACACAAAATTGAAAGTACATGTTTATCATGTTAATTGTCTTTTTTTTTTTTTACGTATAATAAATATATTTTTAGACATGAATGCCATTATTTGTAAATGGAAATGGTCGTTGCATCATGCCGATTGTGATTCCAGGTTGAGGAGAGTGGTTACGAATCTTTATAAGAAAAAAATAAATAAATAAGCAGATTGGAGTTTTTGGTGAAAGTCTTCAACAAATATAATAAAAGATTGAAGATTATCGAGTCTCTATTAATTCTTTTATATTTCTTATAGGTGTTATTATCGGTGTCCAATAGAATCAGTGAGGGGACTACTTTGTGCATGCAACCAGGTGAAGGATTATATGAGTTTATTAAACTTCATAACAATGAATTACTTGTATAATTGCAATTGTGTGAATAATTAAATGTTGTTAGATGTTGGGGAACTACCATATACCTTATGTAAATATCTTTATTAATGTCATTTGTGCAAAAATATAGGTTCGAAGCATAATGTCATTGTTAAACTTGATTAAATTCGGTACAAGATTACGAATTATATAAAAATGAGAGTACATATATTTAAAAATTAAAAAATTAAATTAAATTATTTTGATATAAGCATGGAAGTAAAAATTTATTTTATGCTATTTGCCCATAATAATATATATGAGAACTGTATAATGACTATCTTAGTAAATGCGGTGTTCTTAATTTGAATTTAATTTTAAGTATAAGCAATGCAAATTTAACTAATGTTCTATAAAATTGCATATTTAAAAGATTTAATTATTGGAAGATAATCATAAAATACAAAGGAGTTTACATTTTTGTTGTTAGTAGACATTTTTTCTTTTACATTTTACTTATGAATAATCAATGACAATATTTTTAAAATTCGATCGACTCAATCGATTGATCGAACTAATAAAATTAGAAATTATTAGTAGTTTGTTTTGATTGAGTGTTCAAAATGATCAATAAAAAATCGGTCAAAATTAAAAATACAACAAAATAAAAAAATTAAATTAAATTAATTCAATCTAAAAATAGATTGTTTTGTAAAAAATTAATTTTTTTAAAATTACGTTATTTTTCTTAATAGATATTAAAAATATTTTTTAATTATTTTATCATATTATATTTTTTAAAATTTTTAAATAATTAGTTTAATATAATTTATATATTTTTTTAAAAAATAAAAATAACCTATTGAATTAAACCAATCCAATCGATTAAATTAAATCAATCCAATCAATTGAATTAAAAATTGCCCGGCGGACTAGTATCTGTGGTCCAAATATAAACATTGATTAACTGTTGTAATTCTAACAAAATTTCTGCTGAAATAAATCTCCCTCTGCGCCTATTATTTCTCATAATAATCTTCCCTTGATCTGACTTTTTCAAATGCATTTATAAAAAAAAAAAAAAACAGAGCAACCATGAAATTCCTTTAAGCATTTTTCCCAAAAAAAGAAAACATGTCAGGTTGCCGTTTTATAAGACAAGCTGCTTTATTCTCAGCCGAGCAGCGTTGACTTCAAGCGTCCTAACGCACACGCTCCACTTAAAATGAGCAGAACAAGGCTAAAATTGTATTTCCACATTCTTTAACATACTCAAGCCGTCGTCGTTTTTATGATTCCTCAAACCCACCGGGTCCTCCCATGAAGCCATCGTAAGCATCAATCATCAATAGTTAAGCAAAGAAACGACACCGTAGGATACCGCAAGCTCCAAAACGACACCGTATCCTATCAGCACCAATTTTTCAAAAATGGAAATAAAAAGCAAATATTCCAAATATACCCACCGCAGTAACAGTAAAACCGTGAAAAAGTAAAATCGGAGCTACATATAATAACAGTGTGGGTAGAACTCAAGCCTCTTCAAACTCCAAACCCTAACTCTTATTTTTCACTCGGAAGCCGTGAGCAATGGCTTCACGCAGACTCTTATCCTCTTTTCTCCGCTCATCCACGCGCCGATCCGCCGCCAAATCTCCATTCTCCACCTCAAACTCTACCTTCTTCGCCCCACTAACGTCCTCCACGCGGCGCGCGTCTCCCTACGGTTACCTCCTGACCCGAGCGGCTGAGTACGCCACATCCGCTGCCGCAACTGCCGCCACTTCTCCACCGCCGAAAGTGGAAGGGAAGAAGAGCGGTGGTGGAAAGATCACTGATGAGTTTACTGGGAAAGGGGCGATCGGGCAGGTGTGCCAGGTGATTGGTGCGGTGGTGGATGTGAGATTCGATGAGGGATTGCCTCCGATATTGACGGCGCTGGAGGTGATGGATCATTCGATTCGGTTGGTGCTGGAGGTGGCTCAGCACCTGGGTGAGAATATGGTTAGGACTATTGCTATGGATGGGACTGAAGGTTTGGTCAGAGGCCAGCGTGTCCTCAATACTGGCTCCCCCATCACAGTAATCGCCACTTCCCTCTCAATTCTCTTAGATATTTTTGGGGTTTTATTTGTGTTGATCTGATGATGTTGGTGAAAAATGCTCGATCTTTTTGTTATGCTATTAGATCTGATTTTGCTATTGAGTTTTGGGCTTTGTTATATAGATATTTTACTCTCAGAACCGTTAATTTTTTTTTTTGGAAAAAAAATTATTATATTGATTTATTGTCTATTAAACATCAAATATGTCAGCTTCATCATTGTGTCATTTTGAGGAATTGTAAGATAAATTGTTGTGATTTCGTTTTGATTTTACTTCGTTGTCAGTCAATGCTTCGGATTTTTAAGCAGCATATTAAATGCTTATGAAAAGTCAGTGTTTTTCGGGTCACGGTTTGTCCTTAACCTTTGTTGTTTAGATGTTTTGCTGAGAATCTTGTTGGTTGAATATGCGTTATCTGTGCAAGTATTATTGTTGCCTTTTATGTATAGTTGGATTCAGTTTTGATATTTATATTTGATGCTGCTTTTACAATGTCTTTTTGTTTTTCAGATTGTGAAAAGGTTCTTATTTCTTATTCTTTTTCTTGTCAAAGTTGTATTGTTTTTCAGATTGTGAAAAGGTTCTTATTTCTTATTCTTTTTCTTGTCAAAGTTGTATTCTTGATGTTTGAATATACTTGATAGGTGCCCGTGGGTAGGGCTACCCTTGGTCGTATCATAAATGTGATTGGAGAGCCAATTGATGAGAAGGGTGATATCGGTAAGAAACCTATGAACTCTGTCATTTGACCCACTTATTGAGTTGTTTTATAATGTAAAATTGCTAATAGTTTTATCTTAATGTTCCATCAGAGACCGCCCACTTTTTGCCCATCCACAGAGAAGCTCCAGCTTTTGTTGACCAAGCCACTGAGCAACAGATTCTTGTAACTGGTATCAAGGTATTTAGCACCATTTTAGTTTCAACCAGATATTGCATCTGATGTGTTCTGCTTCCTTTTTGTTTCCTTCTCCTAAAGCAAAGATGATATTAGCTATGTGTATATGAATCCAAAATTTTCTTTTGTGCCTTTCATCTATACCAACTACAGGTTGTTGATCTCCTTGCACCATACCAAAGAGGAGGAAAGATTGGACTGTTTGGTGGTGCTGGTGTAGGAAAAACTGTGCTTATTATGGAACTTATCAACAATGTTGCAAAAGCTCATGGTTTGATATATTCTGAAAGCTTTATCATGGTCCCAAATGCTCTTAGTGTTATCCTTTTGTTGAATTTTTCTTGGTTTATGTGATCAGGTGGTTTCTCAGTGTTTGCTGGTGTTGGCGAGCGTACCCGCGAGGGCAATGACTTGTACAGGGAAATGATTGAGAGTGGTGTCATTAAGCTAGGAGATAAACAGGTCAACAACATTAATAGATCACATTTTTGTTGATAGTTAATGATTGAATCAAATTGTCATACTCTTTGTGTTTTATTATGTTAGGCTGAGAGCAAATGTGCTCTTGTCTATGGTCAAATGAATGAGCCCCCAGGTGCTCGTGCCCGTGTTGGTCTGACTGGGCTTACTGTGGCTGAACACTTCCGTGATGCTGAAGGGCAAGATGTGCTTCTCTTCATTGACAATATTTTCCGCTTCACCCAGGTAATTCGGATATCAGTATATTTGTGCATTAACCTTTGTTTAGCATCACATCCTACATTGCCAATGATGCAACTTTTTGTTCTCCTTTCTTACAGGCTAACTCAGAGGTGTCTGCTTTACTTGGTCGTATTCCATCTGCTGTCGGTTACCAACCAACCTTGGCTACCGATCTTGGAGGTCTCCAAGAGCGTATTACAACAACCAAGAAAGGTTCCATTACTTCTGTCCAGGCTATTTATGTGCCTGCCGATGACTTGACTGATCCAGCACCTGCTACCACCTTTGCCCACTTGGATGCCACTACTGTGTTGTCACGACAGGTATGATTATGTTGAAATTTAGAATAGAAGGCATGGAATCTATGTTACTTTTACCACTTTTTAACTACTTTGCTGCTTCCTATCGAGCAGATTTCTGAGCTGGGTATCTATCCTGCTGTGGACCCCCTTGATTCTACATCTCGTATGCTTTCTCCTCATATTTTGGGTGAGGAACATTATAATACTGCTCGTGGAGTGCAGAAAGTTCTTCAGAACTACAAGAATCTGCAAGATATCATTGCCATTTTGGGAATGGATGAGCTCAGTGAAGATGACAAGTTAACAGTTGCCCGTGCTCGTAAAATCCAGAGGTTCTTGAGCCAGCCTTTCCATGTTGCAGAAGTTTTCACAGGTGCCCCTGGAAAATATGTTGAGTTGAAGGAGAGCATAACCAGCTTCCAGGTACTCCTTCCCTCCTTAAACACAGAAAATTTCATGCCTTGCTGCTGCATTTGATTTGTTGCCATACATTTGTAAGATTTGCTTTTACACTTCGATTGGGAAGAACTTAAAGCATGGCGATAGACAGAGGGAAGTTTGTGAGTATTCCCGCTTTCTCTTGTTTGCCAGAGGGGAAGATGGAAATCTTGAGGGAAATTTTACTCATGGGTGCGTGAAACTTTTCAATCATAGTGAGGATGAAAATGAGGAGATCACGAACAAAATTTACTAAATTACCCTTCCTTTGAAGTAAGTGATTTTGTTTAATGCAACTTCAGTAAAGAAAAAAAAAAAGTCAACTGGTTTCATTTTCTCTGCACATTTTCTTCCATTCAAACAGGAGAAATGTAATTTTCTCTACCTCCAACTTCCTTTACTCTGTCAGTTCCCCATTGTCTTCCTCTTCCTTGTTGCCCAATCAAAATAGTAGTAACTATGGTGGAAAAAATTTTTAGATCTCCATATATACCCTGATGATATCAGGCTTGTGGGAGCTGATCATCTGCATGCGTGTCTGTAGAGAATTAATAATTTTTTTAATTTTTTGTTGTGATCAATCAAACTTTTACAATTTTGAGGGACAATTAATATGAGAATATCCTTTTAAACTAAATATCATTGCACATTAAACATTTAATCACTTATATCCTGGATAATATCTTAAAGCTGGCAATCATATGCAGTGTTTGATGTTTTGCTGAGAGATTATTATTTTTTATTTAATTTGGCAATTTTCAGTTGTTAATATTCATACTTTAATAGCATAGGAGTTTGACAACCATTGTCTTAAAAACTTCTAAATGAGTATTTGTTGGAGACATCAGTACATCATATATAGCGTTTAAGGGTGTAATCGAGCCAAGTCGAGTTGAACCCTGTTAGGCTCGAGCTCGGTCTCGGTCGATCTTTAATTTTTAAGTTTGATCTCGAGCTTGAGCTTGGTTAAGTAAGTGAGGATGAAAACAAAATTTGCTAAATTGCCCTTCCTTTAAAGTAAGTGATTTTTTTTAATGCGACTTCAGTATACAAAAAAATAAAATAAAATAAAAGTTAAACTGGTTTCATTCTCTCTACACATTTTCTTGTTCCATCCAAACAGGAGAAATGTAATTCTCTCTGCCTCCAACTTCCTTTACTCTGCCAGTTCCCCATTGTCTTTCTCTTGTTGCCCAATCAGAATAGTAGTAACCATGGTGGAAAAATTTTTTAGATCTCCATATATACCCTGATGATATCAGGCTCGTGGGAGCTGATCATCTGCATGGGTGTCTGCGGAGAATTAATAGTTTTTTTAAAGTAGTTGAATATTTGAGCTCGACTCGATTAGACTCGTTTCTTTATGTATATATTTTGTAAATTTCATAAATTGAAATTTTTGGATTTGAATAAGCTCAATTAAGCTCAAATACTGATTAAGCATGAATCAATTAAGTTCGATTAGTAATATTGTAAATATGTTTAAGCTCGGTTAGGCTCGTGAGTCTCTTGAGTCAAGTATTTTGATATTTGAATTTGCCTCGCTCGATTACTTGAGTAGCTCGGCACAATTAATCTCAGTCGATTTCGAGCATTACTCGAGTCCATCTCGAGTAGTTTGTGAGTTGTCTCGATTCATTTGGACCCCTAATAGAGTTGAAGTTTGCTCTTACTTAGGCTTGGGGAACATGTGCTTGGTTATTTTCATTAATGAATTTGATTCTGGCTTTGGCAGGGTGTATTGGATGGGAAATACGATGACCTTCCAGAACAGTCATTTTACATGATTGGGGGTATCGATGAGGTCATTGCCAAGGCTGAAAAGATTGCCAAGGAGTCAGCTGCCTAAACAAAAATGAACCTTTTTTTTTCAGCTGTCTTTTGTTCTCTTTGTCCTGATAACTGCGAAAATCAAAAATAATTTAGTAGGTGATGTTGGTGATGCCAGCAACAGGATATTGATTTTTTTGAGCTGAAACGTGTTGTGATTATCATCAGTTTCTGGTTTAATGTTATTGCAGAGTGTGAAAGAGGAATAGAACTGGGATCAAGTCCTGCCAAGCCCCGCTTTTTTCTTGTTAATTAATAAGGGAAAAAGAGGAAGGCGGGGATATGTATAATTTTTTTTCCTTTGAGAACATGAAAGTCACAATTCTATTTGAAATCACCTCTGGACTTCTATTGTTCTCTATTTTCCAGTCAGCACGCTACAGTATCCTGGCTTGTAGATTTCTTATTTGCAAGGATGTCAAACTAAAGTGCAAAGAAGCTTTTAGCAGGTGAAACTGAAGTTTAAGTATTGCATGGTTGGGTAGGTTAGCAAGTGTGTTTTCTGAGTATTATGAAGAAAATGCTTTTAGCGAATGATTTGGTTTGATATTGCATTGTCTTATCACTTAAAATGGTTGCAAGCATTGTGTTATAACTTGAAAGGATTAAAAGAATCTGAATTATTGTCAATTTGCATAAGGTATACAATGAATTGTTAGACTATTCTTTACATTAAAAATAGCAATGGGGCGATGGACTTGTAAATTAGGTATTTGGGAAGGGAAATGTGATCTACTACTGTTTCGTCGACTTCTTTGATGGTCTTGATTGTATACTGCTAATTCTTAAGAGTAATATTTAAATTAAAACCATACCCATTCGAATAATCTTGATTATATACTGCTAATTCTTAAGAGTAATATTTAAATTAAAATAATAGCCATTCGAATAATGCAAAGGCGGAGGATGTGTATGAGAATCTTTTGGTTTTTTTTTTTTGATGGGGAACATTGCATGTAACGGTGAATCATTTAATCAGAAAAGACTTGCAGTTTATATTTAGAATATGAAATTATAAAAATTATTAAATATAGTCGGTAATATAAATAATTTTTTCTGGTTAATTGATTCATCGTGATATTAGTTCATGCTAAAATTTTTCGTGTACGAGAAACTATAAAATCTTTAAAAGTCTCCTAATAAGTGACATTTTATGTTCTGTATTCTATTTTGATTTGGGGCAATGCTTCGAACCAATTTCTTTCATTTTTACAAGTTACAAAGTTATCACGGATAATGTTTCGTTATCCTCCAGGTTTATAGAATGAATCACGAGTATGACGCGTGGACATCTTCTCTTAGCAGTCCTGCACATTTTATCAAACGCCATCTAATCAGCCTCGTTTAGCGCCGCCAACGCCTACGACCGAACGACTCCGTCTTCTCTCAAATACGCTCCGAAAACTCTAAAATTAATATCATGCCCCTCTCCCTTTCTCCCTCTCCTTCTATCCCCCATGCACACCGTAGGTTCCCCCTACTTCCCATGTCTATCCTACGCAGCCTGAGTCCCCGCCACTTACCCTCTCACCTCAACCACCACCGACACCGCCGCCGCTTCGCCTCACTTGCCGCTGCCGCAGTTTGGCAAGACACCACTATCTGGTCCCGAGCTCCACTCTCCCTCATCGAACCCGCCGCTGAGTCCCTCTTCCACGTCACCATCGACATCTCCGACTCTTCCGAACTCGCCGAGTCACATACACGCGCAGGGCAGTACCTCCAGCTCCGTATCCCTGACGTCGAGAAGCCCTCTTTCCTTGCAATCGCGTCGCCCCCATCTTACACTGCCGCCAAAGGCGCGTTTGAATTCTTGGTGAAGACGGTTGCCGGCTCTACAGCGGAGCTGTTGTGCGGTCTGAAAAAAGGAGATGTAGTGGAATTGAGTCAAGCCATGGGCAGGGGCTTTGAAATAGCTCGAATCGAGCCGCCGGAAAAGTATTCGACGGTCCTGATTTTCGCCACTGGATCTGGAATTAGGTACATAACCTCATCGTTACTCTTTCTTTTTTTTGGTTCTTTTATGCAAATTATTTGTATTAAATAGGAAATCATTGGATACAAGCTCAAGAGCTTAAAGTAATTACGTGGCAAGGTTTAAACTTTATATTGCATGCGGATATTTAGTCCTGTTGAGGTCCTTGAATAACTAAAGAGCTTTAAACAATTATGTATCTTGGGAAATAAGGTGTTATTGCCTTTGATTTGAGAATTATGAAGAGTCTTTGTGATTGCATTAGCAATAGCACTATCTTTTTGTTTCTGCTGCACAATATTTACTCTAGCTATGCTTTGCGAGGCATTGCTTGGAATTACATCTTGTAAGATTTACAGGGAAGACGGCCAGAAAGAACAACTCATTGCTAAAATATAGGATTTTTTGACAAGCTAACACTTGATGTTGTGATCTCGTTATGACTCTCTGTAGTGATCTTGTTAACACTCATACAGCACAAATTAAGACAATGAAAATGTCAGTTTGTATTTGTCTAAACTCTAAAGATTATATTTCACATTGACTTCTCACATTCAGAGTCGGGAAGCTTGTATACTGAAAACACTTTTTATGGATAATTTTCTTGACAACTATGGGAATTCAGCTTGTCATATTTTTTATATGGATATCTTGATATAAGACAAACAACAGTGATAACATAAGATCTTCTAAGTTTCAAAGGGGACTGGGATTATCAGAATCATGTAGAAGCGTCTGCAATTTTTTCAGATACAGTAAGATAACTTGTATGTTTTCTATTTTGGGACAAAATAAAGTAATGAATAAGTAATATTCGTTTGGTATTTTCTCTTAAATAGGGGAAAAATTAAAGGCTGTTTCTTCTTTTCCTTGTTTGGATGGTATAGTCCTTGAATTTTGTTTTTCTTCATCCTTAGACGGTTAAGACTCTTAGCTCTTTGATGTTAGTCAATTCCCTTCATTGTCTTTAATGGGGGTGAAAAGATTAATTGGAGAAATTCAAAGACACAAGGAATAGTGCAATACTTGTTTATTGCTTCTACCAGTTAGTTTGGATATTAACAATGCTTCATTCTTGTTTTTTTTTTTTTTTTCTTTTACAAAAAAATTCAAGAATATAGAGCATTGCTTAATTCAGCACCATAGCCTTGCTTCAAGAGTTCTTTTGATATGCGTCTACATTTTTAAAATTTTCTGTGGGCAATTCCTGATGATGTATATCTCACCTGCAGTCCAATTCGGTCTCTCATTGAGTCAGGGTTTAGTGCTGATAGACGATCTGATGTGAGGCTGTATTATGGTGCAAGAAACCTCAAGCGAATGGCTTACCAGGTTTGATTGCTTTTTCATTTATTATAGTAATCTTTAAATCTGTCCATGGTATTAGCAATTTAGTGCATCTTGGCTGCTCATATTGAATGGGCTAATTTTGAATTGTTTTCTTCTTTCCTCTTGTAGGATAGGTTTAAAGATTGGGAAGCTTCTGGTATTAAGATTGTGCCAGTACTATCACAGCCAGATGATAGTTGGAGGGGTGAAACTGGCTATGTACAGGTAGTTTGTTTGTGCATTCACTTTTTAAGGTTTTTAAATGTTTAAGAATAAAATTGACACCATTGCTCTTCCTAGGTTGCTTTTGCCAGGGCCAAGCAAATTGTTAGTCCCATGGCCACTGGTGCTGTGCTCTGTGGGCAGAAACAGATGGCTGAGGTTTGTTACTGCCTCCATTTTATCTGTTTATTAATTACCTTATCAAAACCACATTATCTGAAAGGTTTTTCATATTAACCACATTATCCACCAACTATATCACAGACAGCACACCTATGGATTAGTGAGCTAGAACTGAAAATAAAAAACAGTGAAAAGTCACCTGTTACTTTGCTTCAATGCAATTCAAAATTGTGAAAATGCCATGAAAGACCATTTATTTTTTAGGGTTCAAGAACAGATGCCCAGTTCTGCCAAGCCTGTTTTTCAACTTATCTGCGAAACCTGGAAGATTCCCATGCCATATAGGCTAATTCACATGATTACCAACTCATTTAAGATGATTGATTGGATGAGCATTCATCAACCTTTTTTGTATTTATGTCCGATATAGTGTCCTCTAACAATTTACATTCCTGGCACAAAGGGGAGGAAACATACAAAATATCTTGTACCAGTTTACCTATTGACTTCCCATTTTATTTACTTTCTCCCCAGCTGTAGCCTGGTTCCCTTTGCAAATTGCAAGTTATGTTATATAGCAACCGAGTGTAAGTGTCCGATTCCATGCACAAAATCATGCCCAAGTTCAGATTTTAAAATGCAAGAAGATTTTATCAAAGCATTTGTTCCACTAGTTAATAAGAAAATGCTTAGGAATAGGAGTTTTAGGCGGATATGCCAAGTGCCACCCAAGAGTAAATCGATTTCTTCATATCCCGTGTTGAAGGACACACAAATCGAGAAAATTACTGCATTTTCTGTCTCTGTGAGCCTTCTCATTTTTCTCTTTGAACCCTATGTACCCTGAAACCAGACTTACTTTTGAAAATTGTTTTTACAAAAACCAAAGCAAGCTCGTTCTTGAGCAGGAAATGAACCAAATGAGAACTAAAGATGTGTTGATGTTGTTGTCCATGTAACTTGATAATGTGTATATAATTAATCAGTACTTAACCGAATGAGTGAGCAAACACTGGTTGTACGTACTGCTATTGCTAAATTTATGTGAGGAATATCACTTATGTTAACTGCTTTTTGCAGGAATTAACATCAATTCTTGTAGCAGATGGAGTCTCAAGTGATAAAATATTAAAGAACTTCTGAAAGGTTCACATTGTTGTATTAGTATTTTCTTGAGCGAACAGTTGTAATACTAATGATTCTTTTGTTCCACAATTGCGTTGGAACGTGTCGGTCAGCCGATAAAAGACCAATTTTGGATTTTGAATGTTGAGTTGTCAAAAGTGTACTGCTAGCAACTAAACTATAGGATTAATACCTTATGATTTAACTCGCAGGAGAGGATTTAACAGTGTTTTGAATGACATATAATGTGAACACGTTTGTTCAAGGAATCCAAGGAACTTTGAGGGTGAGGCCACAGACAGACAAAAAAAAAAAAAAAACTCTTAGGCCAGGCAACTTGAACTATATTTATTGGGTGGTTCATGATTTTATTGAATTTTTTACTTAATTAAACTCCATTACCATTGATTATATGTGTATGAGAATTTTATAGTACTTCAAACCATTTTGAAAGAACTTTGGGTATTAGAGATCAGCCAAAGTATCAAATAAATCTCTAAATTTGTTTTAAAGTGACAATAAAAAATAAAATAATTTTTTTTGTCAAATTTATTCTTGAATTTATATTGTTTTGTTAAAATTGTTTTTGATTTTTTATTATTTTGTCATAAAAGTTATTTTTCATAAAAATTACCTCGATTTTATAATATTTTGTCATAAAAATTTAAAATATTAATTGAAAAGAGTATTGACTTAAAAATGATAAATAGACGAAACGAGAATTATTTATCATTTTCTATCTCACTCTCTTGATGGAGAGAAATTTCCTTCTGTCTCCATTTTTGTAGTGACTTCTCGCCCCACTTAAGTAAAGCAAGCAATGTTCTTTAGTTTTGGAGAAACCAAGTTGGATTCATGTTGAGAGTTTTGATTTGCGCTGTGAAGAGAAGAAATAAGAGGTAGAGATGGTCCCACAAGCATGCCAGAAGTTTGTACTCATAAATTTTGTGTTTAAAAGTAGATGAGATAAAGCAAGTACAAATTATCAAACTTGTAAAAAATGTGGATTATAATCTCTAATAATTCTTTACAAAAAAACTAATCTTTTAATTTGACTCTTTGAACAAGAATGAGATCCAAGGACCAAACGCGCATAATCTTTGGAGAAGAGTGCCAAGTGCGATTCGAGGGATTTATGGCTTGATTTCGAATCAAAGATAGAACCTCAATTCATGGAACTTGAAGGTTCGAAACTTAGAAGACTTGAAAGCTTTAATTTGTGAAGTGATGCATTTTGTAGATGATCTTTGTAAGTGTAGGAGCTTCTCGATTTGTAGAGGTCTTGAGAGGAGTCTTTCATTTATCTATAAGAGCTCCTCTATCTCTAATTCTTCTATCAAGAAACCTTTTGATTGGTCCACTTGACTTATGGCCATTGGTTCTTGCTATATTATTTAGTTCACATGGCTTATTTTCATTAGTGATATATATGGGTCCTAAACAATTTAATTGGTTATAATTAATTTAATATGAATCTAATTAAATTAAAATGGACCAAAAAATTTGATTGATCAATAATAATAATTTATATTCAAATAATTTGAATAAAATCTAATTAAATTTTAATGGAATAAATATATATTTTTATAGGTCTAAAATTTTCATGTCTACAAATATATTCTCCATTTGAAAAGACCATACTACCATTAAATGCGAAATAAATATCTAAAATCATCAATTTATTATCATATCTATAATTCTTATATAAATCTCCAATTTTCATTATTAGTTTTCATAAATTTTATGAAATGTACCTAATTTAATCAATTTACCTAATCCTTATAATTCAGTCCGAAAATTTTAGTTAAGTATTTGTTATTTATCAATTGGATCCATAAATCATGGTTCCAAAATTTTCAATTCACATCCAAACATACCCATAGCCCTCAACAATTCTATTAGTTACAATTAAATCCTCTAATTTCAATAAATTTTCTTAATCCTTACAATCTTGTCCAAGACTAAAATTAAACTTCCAATTACTTTAAGTTATTCATTATTACTACAACTAACTCTATATAACACCTTAAACAATCATATAATAGCCTTTGAACCCAAATTAAAAAGAATTTACATAATTCTCGACGTCTAAAATCAAAATTATCGAAAATTAAGAAAATATATAAAACCTTATCGAGGCATATATAATTTCATGGGAGTTACACTATCATAATAAAATAAATGGGAGGAAAATTTTGTTTTAAAAGTCCCTCACCGATGTCAGCACCACCAATAGCTGCCAGGGACAATGCCTATACCACTTTATATATCTCCTCCCTAGGAACTCGTAAGAAGTATTGACGGAACTTAACTCATTATCATTTAGCCAAAATAGTTAAATATCAAACATAAGACTGAATCTTTAAACCATTGTCCTTATCACTATAGGCTATTTCCAGTGATCAACCATGTGCCAAATGAAAGTTGGTCTCCCAAGCTTTTTAATGCTGCCTCACTCGCCTAAAATAGAGGTCAGTGGTGGCCAGATTGAGCATTTTGAGTTTGATAGCCGAAAAACTCATTTTTTGTCTCTAACTCAGACCATGTGCCATTGGTCTCACAGTTATTAGTGTCTGATGACTAGCTTAGACGGTAGGAAGGCCTCGATAAGGGATTGTGCCGCCTCATGGTGGTTGGAGTACAATGACAACTAAAAATTATTTTTAGGGGAGCTACTTACTTGAAACTATTGATGACTCGTAGTTGGTAGTGGTGAGATGGAAAAAAGAAAAAAAAATGAATGAAGAGAGAAGGAGTAAAAGAAAAATCTATTTTTGAAATGAGGCGAAAACATTTTATAAGTTCAGAATTTGATTTTAGAAAATTCTAATAATGGAAGTTATTTTAAAAATGTTTTCACTATTTTTATATATAGAATTATGAATTTTAATGATTTAACGATGATTAGATGATTTTTGATGTGTTTAATGAGATTATATATATATATATATCCACACTTGAATATAATTTAATTTACATGAAAACAATTTAATTTTATAGCTTACTTAAATATTTATAATAATGATTATCATTAATATTATATTTATATAATTCATATATATATTTGATAGCAATTGAAATAGTTACTAATATAAAGTATTTAAACTTAGTATTTACTTAATTCTCATGCATATAGCATAATTAAATTAAAAACTAATAAATATAATATGATTATTTACTATCCTTAAATATATTATCTTACATAAAATATTTCTTAACCATAAATCATTGTTTAAATATACTTAGAAATTAAATATTAATAATTGTGAAAATTTTAATAAATTTAAAACTTAACTTAAAATATTTAATATTATTATATACTAATATCAATTAACATATACATTTAAACTTATATTCCATTTAATTTACATGAATAGAATTTATTTATAAAACTTTATAGCTTAAAATATTATATTCCATATGTACCTAAATAAATTTAAAACTTACTTTAAATATATTATACCCTTCCGAGTATTAAATTAACCATAATATTTATTATGGTATCTATACGCAAATCACTCTCCTTAAAAAAATAATGCTCTTATATTATTTAAATATTCATGTTAAATTTAAAATTCTAATAAAATAATAAATAAATATATTTTAATAATTCATATATTTATAGATATATGAAAAATACAAATTACAAATTTTGAGGTATGATAATATAATTGATTATTTATTTAAGATAAAAATTTGGTGTTCATCAAATTAACTGTTTGACACATAAATTATCAGAATTTGTATATAAAATTATCTAATTAAAAATTATAAATAAAAATAAAAAGTTATTAAAAGAAACTACAAAGTAGACAACTAAAAATATAAAGCCAAAAATAGTTTCTATACATTATATATTTGAAAATAAATATTACTTAATCATAAATTTGGTATGAATATTTTATTTTATTAATATTTTTGAATTTGTTAACATTTATTAAATTATAACTGTACAATATACTGATTATTTACTTGTATTAGTTAAAAATAATAGTGCTAAGGATACATTTAATTATAAATTAAAGTAAAAAAAAGATACAAACAACTTAGTGTTGTAAAATATTCTATAAAAATAACACTTGTTAAATAGTTGGAGTTGTATCTAGCTCAAATTTGTTGACAATTTGTAAGTTGAACGGGTTATAATTTAAATATTATGTAACTATATTTTTTAATATTAATAATATTCAATATATTATTAGAAATACTATATTTTTTAATATTAATAATATTCAATATATTATTAGAAATGTTAAGTAGTAACATATATTAATTTGCTATAGTAAATTAATATTCTCATATCAGATAAGCCATTATTTTGTTTGAAATTTTGAAAATTATCATAAGGCATAATTTTAAAAATTTTAATTAGTTATTTTTTCAAAATAGTATACTGGCAATAGTATGTTAGTTGTATTTAAAATTTTAATAATAATAAGTATTTAGTTTTTATAATAAGAAATTTAAAATAACTAAAAAAAAAAGAATTAGCCAACAAAGAAAAATGAAAATATAAATTTCTTATTTTCTACCAAAATAATTATTTGATTATTAAATTTGATTATATTAATTTAATTATAATTATTTATTTTATTATTCTATGTACATGGAAAGATCCAAATAGACATTAAAGTTTTATAAAATAATAATATATTATAACTAACAATGAATTTTTATGAAACTATAAGTGTTCTTGTTAACACTTGTTAACTAGTTGGTTCTCATTAAAATGGACTTTCTAACATGATTGTGTTCTCATTGACATGAGTGTGTTCAATGCTGTTCATCACTTAGAATCATTGTGACTTCTAATAAGTGAATTTCATGGTTAAGGACATGAGGATGTTCAAAGCCAAAAACCCATCCTTTTGCTCATTTTCTTTTTCCAAAACCTAAAAATTAATAAAACTTCCCGTATTACTATAATTCTTTGAAATTAAATATGAAAACAATTAAAAAATCTAAATGATTTAATATTAAATGGGTAAAAAATATATATAGCAAATTCCTACACTTAGGTTTTGCTTGTCCTTAAGAAAATTCAAAACAGTCTCAAGATAACAAAATCAAGAAGAAAACATGACTCATAGAATAATTAATATCATGCAACATCTCTTCCCTCACTGATCTCTTGATTTAGCCTGATTATTAATCCTGAAATAATACTATCATACATCTCATTATAGTACCAAGCAATAAAACATAAAAATACAGTTAATCACTGACTCCAAATTGAATTTTACACATCCCATAGGCATAACTAATCCGATCATCTCCACTATTGTAGAACACAATTAGACACAAGATTAAAAGGTTTTTTTTATTAAATTGCATCATTGAGCTAAGGGTATTAGGCAATCTAAGAAAAGGATACGGTAATCGAAGCAAGAGAAACTTAATGTCAAGAAATTAAATATTAAAAATTTTAGAATTACCAACTTAAAGTACCATAGAATGCAACATCAACCAAATATAAGACAACCAACTTCCTGATTTCAAGTTCTATTACACTGCTCAAATTGTCTTGGTTTTTATAGATAATCAAGGATGAAATAACATGCTCACTCAACTATTCTTGAAACAAATAGAGATACTTTCTCCTTTTTTTTTTTTCTCGAGTAACAATAAAAATCATTCTTGCCAAATAACACTACCAAGATATATATGCTCTTCACATATTAAAATAATTCCCTACATCATACACACTTATTATTTTTAATAATTATCGCGTTGCATAAATCACATGAAACTTTAACAATCAAATTGTACTTGCATTCTTAGCGAAAACGATTCATTCACAATTCTCATTCCTAATGTTATTTCAATTTTTTAGTTCTCTGGATAGAGTAAATATAAAACAATACAAATTGTACGGTAAAAGATAACATATAAAAGGTTGAAGTATACTCTTAGAATACGCTTAAAATAAGCTCAATAGGGTAAACAAATGTTCAAGGATGGAAGGGTAGGCAAAAAGGCTAAAATTACGGTCCAAAGAATGCCTAAATTAGTCTCTCTTACATTGTTTTAGGACATGGTGGAATCATTGCAAACTACAGTTAAGCATAAAATCACTCACTACTATAAATTGATGCAATCAACAAGCTATCTCAATACTTCTTTCAGAACAGAGATTTCAGAGCTAAATAAAGATGATAGCTGCAGAGAATATTACATCACATATTTCATTCCAAAAGTCATAAATTCCAGCAAGCAATTGTTCATCATCAATTCCCTACTTGATCAAAGAGCTAAAAAAAAAAAAAAAAAAAAAAAATTCACCAAAAACATGCTTTATAACTACTCAATTTCTTTTTAACATTTAATGCTCAAAAACTCAAAAATAAAAATTGCAGTTTTAACACCCTATTTGATTTAAGTACATTTAAAATTAACTTGCAGAAATAAATAAAATAATGTAACTACTCCCCCACACTTAAAGAAATATCATCCTCAATGTTGAGGAAGGAAAAAGAATGGTACAACAACGTGTTAAGCAACATATATAAGACAATCATATATGGCGACATGGTTATTTTAATGAAATAGGCTTGTGTTTGGCATTAGAGACAAAGCCTGGGTATGGTGGATCAACGAAGAACACACCCATGGTTGGGCAAACATGGCCAATTCTTTGAATGTGCAAAAGGCAAACACGCCCATATTTGGGCAAAAATGGTTAAGGTAAACACGAATAAACACACAACTATGTCCCGTACACCATTATCAATAGAGTTTCTTCCTTAAAAAATTTGAGATTATAAACAACTATGCAGCCAAACAAATATAATAAATTCAGCATAATAATAGCCAATGATAATGACAAAGATGAGATTTGTTAAATCTCCATTTCAACTCTTCAATAGTTGTGTCCAAAACCTTATTTTGCTTGTGAAAGTGCTCGAATGTAACTTCAAATAAATAAAGAAATAGCAAAAAAATACAAATTATAAATGTGAAAGACAATAAAGACCAGAATAAAAAGACTTAAAAAAAAATAAAAAATCAAGGAATCAAGAAAGCAAAAGTTAGAAGAACATCAAGGTTGTCCTCGAACATGCTAATTTATGGTCATTAGCTTGACCCTTTTGCCATTTGTTAAGCAAGACTAGCAAGGTGGATAGTCACGGCAGACTCCTTTATATTGCTAGGAAAATAAGCCTTCAAGTGTTGACTATTAATTTTAAAATTCACCCTTTTTCATTTGAAATATTTGCAGCACCGTGAAGTAGACTTTGACCTAGAGGTGGTAAACGGATCGGTCGGTTTATTTCAGGTTGGATCGTTTTTGGGTTGCGTCTTTTTTTTGGGGTCGGATGAGTTTGGGTTACTTACAAAAAGGATTTTGGGCCGATTTCAGGTTTACTCTTAAAATTGATATTTCAAATTGATCATTTGTTATTCAATTTTTCAATGTGCATTTGAATTTTTTTTTGTCATTTATGCAATATTTTCTCATAATTTGTTAAGAAAAAAGAATAATTTTCTCTTAAAAATTATTTTTAGTCAAATTTTATAGAAAACAAAACTTGATTAAACAAGTTTATTTTTATTTAAATGCTTAATAAATTAAATATGATTTATTTTTTATGCAAATCACTATATATAATGAAAACAAACAATTGAACTAAATTCATATAAAATTATATTCAAATCATATATCAAAATTTAAACTAATTTACAAACAAACGTATAATGTTTAATGATAACAAATCACGAATTATAAAAAAATTTATGTTTTATAATAAAAAATTTTATGATGAAATTAATTTTATCTTAGTATGTGAGTTTATTATGATAAAAATCAAATTTATCATAATTATTATAAAAATAAATAAACTAGTGTTAAACTTCTTTTATGTATTAAATCATTTAAAAATTATGGTAAAAACATAGTTTAATGATCTAAAAAATTTAAATGTTTATGTGATTTTTAATTGTATCTAAATTTTTAAATTAAGTCAATTACATTCTAATTTGACGAATTATTTTTAATTATACCTCAAGTCAAAATCAGAATTTAGTAAAATGTATATTTAAACTCAATTGACTTTTATAGTTTTTCAATTAGTTCAATCATATCTAAAATTAAGTTTAGAGTTTAATTAATATGGTACTTTTATTTTTATTTAATTTTATTTTATTTTTACTTAATTAAATTTTTTATGCACTTTTGTATGATGAATTCCAATTTTATATTTAAATTTAAAATTTTAAAAATTTAAATTTATAATTTATAAAATCTCTCAATCTCTCATTTTTTAAAGAAAAATTCTCTCAATCTTCTTATAAATTTAATTTTTTATTTTAAATAATAAAATTTTTAAACTATTTAGAATACAACCTTTTAAAAAATATTTAAAAATCAATTATATGAGATTAATTAAGATGATACTTTATTTTTATTCAATTTATCTCAGTTTTATTTAATTAAATTTACTATATACTTTTATATGATGAATTTTTCTAATTTTAAATTTATATTTAAAAAATAAAAATTTTAAAATTTCAATTTATAATTCATAAAATCTCTCTATTTCTCATTTTAAAAAAATTTCTCTTAATCTCACCTTAACAAATATAAACTATTTAAACTATTTAAAATAAAACTTTAAAAAATATTTAAAAAATTAATTACAC